>JAPYYV010011272.1:0-63432 GCA_030522625.1 Copidosoma aretas | reverse complement strand
TACCTTAAACCTAAGTCGGTGTCGCAGATTGGATTTCGGAAAAGACCATCAGAAAAAATCTGAGTGCCCCAACCGGGAAACGAACCTGCGGCCCCTTGAGCTGTGTTGTATCGGTGGCTAGCACGCTAACCACTGAGCCAACAACAAGCTCTATATAATATACAGTGGGGCACCAGCAGCAATGGCAAAAACACTTTTATCCGAAAACGAGGAAGCTTTTAGAGAGCGACGAGACGCGTGCCCCTCCACCCATCTCTTGTCCCCTCATCGGGTGGATGGAAGCCTGCAAGTACTTGTATGAATAGGTATCCACAGCCACATCGACGCAAGTTTCTGCAGCTCTACTGCTGGAGAAGAAGCCCTACCTGTACGCACTACATAATATTTAGTCCCCAATAGCCCAATAACCCATCATCATGCAGACCTGCTCTGCTTGTTTATGTGCATGTATATATATATCGCGCATCATCACCAAGCCGATGCATGTGTAATTATATATGCATTCAGCGGACGTGTCACACACTTCCAATCGCTCTCACGTTGGATATGTGCTGTCTGTAAGAGTATATATATATATATATATATATACACGCATGCAGACCGGTATATAGGGTAGTGGCAGAGGCTTGTACTTTATACCGCGTGCGCGCCAGAGAAGAGCCGAGCCAATTGCGCACGGTTTTGCGTCGACGCGGAGACGGGAGCCGCGAGAGGAGACAGTGCAGCGTCATCATCATCATCATCATCATCATCATCATCATCATCATCATCATCATCATCTATATCGCAGCAGCCGCGGGCTCGGGGGGGGGGGGGGGGGGGGGGGGGGTGGGGGGGGAGGAAGGGCGCGAGGGAGCAGTAGGGGTCGTTGAACCGTCGTTGTCTCCTTATTCGGGATGCGCTCCGGAAGTATATAGAGTCAGGGCTTGGGACGAGGGAGACCGCTGGGTTGTATAATATATATACAGATATATATATATATATATATATATATATATATATATATATACTAATGTGACGGGTGATAAAGGTACGTACAGCCGCCCATCGTGAGCTCTATCTGTGGGGGCCGAGATTGTTACATTCGGTGGCGAGGGGGCGATGGCGTGAAAAGCTTGGACCACTATTACATTCGTCGCCGGAGAGCTGCAAGCTTCGTCCACTCTTGAACGCTTTTCCTCTCTCAGTTCGCGCGGTCCAAAATTGATGAATACATCATATACTTACAGTTTATAGTTTGGACACTTTGTACCACCCGATTTGCTTTGGTCGATCTTCATTCAATTTTGGTGGACGAGCTAGAACTGGCCACGTTATTTCGTTGTGGCTGCTTTTGTTATTATTATTATTATTATTATTATTATTATTTCTTATTCTAATTTACTGTCTTTGGCGCAATTTTGTGCGTCCTGTCAGATTTACTACAATTCTGCACCCCGAATTCGCTGAGCTGAAAATAAAAGTAAAAAAAAGAAAGTACATAATTATATTATAGGGTATGTATGCTTGGATTTGTATACGGGGATGGCGACCTAGCAAGCTAATCTCAGATGGCGCCAGAGTAGAAATAAGACTCCAGCCAATCAGAGCCTTCGGACGAAGGGCCTTGATTGGCTGAAGTCTTGCCTCCCTGGCGCCCTCTTATCGGTCGAATCGGCAGTCGCCATCCCCATAGTATACTTTATAAACTCATACAAGTAAGTTATGGATGATGTGACGAGTTTGGGTGGTAAGTTACATTTATTTCAATTACACTGCTGTTTTAATGAAACGTTCCCTAAAATACCAATTGAATATTATGTACTAGTACGAACGTACGCTTTAACGTATATATTAATCCGGTCGCTCTGTCCAGGCTTTGCGAGAGGCTTTGTGCGCGTGTGACATTTATATGCTATATGTGATACCCAAGTCAGCATAGTCTCTCCGCGTGTACAAATATATATATACACATGAGCAAAGTCATTCACACGAGTCAAAGTCTCAAAGTAACATCCTGAAGAGGAGCTGAATCCAACCGCAACATTACCCGCAGGGACCAACAAATTGCGACCCTCTGTCAATGGATTCTAATAAAATACAATCAAGAAAATTAATATTTTGTTATCCGATGCCTCGGTAACGCAAGGAGGCGTAGTAGCTAGGGTATGTGTACAAGACGGAAGAGTTTGTTCGACCACAACGGAAGCCGCGATTTTCCACCCTCCGGGCGCAAGCCACCGGAAGTTTTACAAATTCTGTCACGTCAGCATGATGTATACTAATTAACTCGGCCCTATCGCCGGCCCGGGCCCCCGCCGCCGCAGACGAATTCATTTAAACTTTAAGCCCTCGGCTCGTTATTTCGAGGACTCTGATCAAGTTGCGCGATCAATTTCAACCGGCCATAATCAGCTTTCATAACATTTCGTGCTATCGCCGCGGAAAGGCGGACCGGCCGTAATTTGTGAAACTACTTTTTTCCCCGAAAGTCTGGGCCCGAGTCGTTTCAGGAGCCCGGCCGCGCGCGAAACTTCATCCAGGGTACTGGGCAGATAGAAGCACCGCGACGACTGTAACTCCATACGCGTACATACGTACCCTATATTATCCAAAGCACACACAGGTCTGTTGTTCTCAAGTGGCGCGCGTTGTCGTTGTTACTGCTATACTGTTGCAAGTGTCGCGTGTGCAGGAAAAGGGGGACCCGCAACTGCAGGGCAAGAAGTGGCCAAATAAATTGGCCAAGTCTGGAAACGTCCTTTTGAATTCGTTTATGGAACTTCTGGCTTCTGCGCGTAGGACCAAAATATTTCTTTGACACATAATACACTCATTACATCTGTCCAGTGATCATTTTCCAAAGCTTAAGCAATTTTCAGCATGAATGCTGGAAGTGTCAAACTTAAATCGAAGTTTTGCTACAGTGACCGATCCATATTCTTGACAGATTTGTATATTATCTCTGATTAAAAGTCGAGAGAGATTTAACCGCGTGTCGTTGGTCGAGATTGATCGAAAGATTCGAGAGGTTTCGATGAAATTCAATCTGAATATTTAGATACAATCATTCCGGGAAAGTCCAGAGCGTAATTGTGTGGATTGATGGAAGGAAATGGATGAGTCGAGAAAGGCCAAAAATATACGGTCGCTCCTACGTGTATAAATACGGGGGAACGGAGAATAATTCTCGTGAGATGAACATTTTGGTCGGAGTCTCCACCGATTCGCGCCTCCCTCTCATCCCCCTGGAGTCCGATGGTTGCTCCGTAGTTACGCCCCCGCTGTACTTGCACACATCGTGTCGTATGGGGAGGTGGATAGTGGGTATCAGTATTGGTTTATACATGCATGCTATAGCTGACAGATAGATATACGCGAGTGTACGGGAAGCAGTGACAGGGCACGGGTATAGGTATACATATATATACATGCGTGAGGTACGTACTCGTATACAGTAACACTGCAAGCCGTGTCGGTCGTGTACGAGCACATGTCGACATTTGTCGGGCCGTCGAATGCCCGATCGAAGATGGACAAATCAATGGATTATGCGGACCAGCCGATTACTCCGTATTTTTATTCCATCCCCTCGCTCCCGCCTTTTTCCCTCCTGTCCGACTGACTGACCGACTGACCGACGCGTACGTGCGACGGACCAGAATCCGCTCGTCGATATAGGGACCTTGCGTGAAAAACTTTTCTGAATTCCATTAGGTCCGTCAGATGGATAATACAAGAATATTGGGCACGTATTTTTTTATTTTTCACACAAACACAAACTGACGGAGAAAGTGCTTGTTAAAAATACGCACGAAGTCATAATGATATTCGAATCGTACATCATTATGACGTATTTCACCCCCACTCCCAAACTTTCATTTGCTCTATCTCCGTCATTTTTTGATTGTATGAAAAAAAAAAAAAAAAATACTTGTCCAATATTTTTTGATAATCTGCCTGACCGACCAAATGGAATTTTTCATGCAAGGTCCCTATTCTTGAAAGGGGGAAATATCTGGAGTAAAAAGTGTCGAGCAGCCCAAAGAGATTTTAATTAATTTTAAAGCGCGTACATACATATTGTACCAATGGTCTGTACATATACAGATTATTTTTACTGGCTCGAGCCATTTTCAAACTAACCGATCCGATAGTGCTCTCAGCATAATAAACAGGGGTAGGGGACCTCGGCCGGTATTTAAAAGCATCAAATGTGCAGCAGCGAAAGAGGATTTGTTTCATCGATTTCAGGAATTGCGACTGATTAACCTCTCACCGCATTAGCTCCCTTTTTCGCGTCAATATTTGAAGGGGGCTCTTTGCCGTTTTCGTATATGTACTTTAATAATGACGCGCGTATAATTATATGTATAGATAACTAACGCGTTGTTAAATCGTATGACGATAATGAAAAAAGTACGTCTCTCGATGGATACACTTACATCGGGTCGAAAAAAAGCTTCGAGGATGTTTAGATCTGCGCACAGAGCACTTAACGGCTTGAGAAGAAATACGAGTACTTGGACCAAGAAACTTTTCGAAGCAGCGGCAAAAAACCAAAGGAATAATCAAATAGATCCTACGACCTTTCGTTCTTTTGACCATTCGAAATGCGTGGGTGGTAGTTTTCATTAAAATAACGCAGCCGAGCGAAAAATCTGTGCATCGGAGATCTCAGCGCCCTGCACGCCCGCCTCTTTCAAAGGGAGGGATGAAAAACCCGCGCAAACTCCTTGCCACGGCGGCGCATCAGCACAGCACAGAGAGCATCGCGCTATAAGCATACAGCTGCGGTGGTGCGGCGCCCGGGGTGAATGATAATGCGGCCGTGATTACTGCAGCGGGCGTCCGTGTGTTTAGGCATACGTAAAAGTAGCCTGCGCGTATGGGTATACGATACAAAAGACACGCCGCAAGAACGTACGAACTGGCTCGTCTCGTCTCGGAGTATAAGTATAACGCATCAGGATGTAGACGATAGAGAGCTGCGCCAGCTTTCTCTCTCTCTCTCTCTCTCTTATACCGATCCTGCAGCATCCGACGATTTACCGTTCGGCGCAACAACTCTGGCTGCCGCGCCCCGGCACCCTGCCATTATAATATTACGGCCTTCGCCGCGCCGTCCACTTAGCAGCACGTTATCGACCGATCGCTCCGGAAATTTTCATACAGAGGAGTTTGCCGCTGCATCTTGTATAGTTTGATTTATCAACGATGCCCCTGCAGCCTATATGTATATACGTACATAGCTGGCGCGAAGGTGAATGCCGTATATGAGTACGATATATGTATATAAATTGTATATGGTGCAGGGCAAGCTGCTTCGACTCACCGTTAGTTTGGACGAGCCACACGAGGCGTCGTCGAGATGTGTATGTATACAATACATAAGGGTGGGATTATCATCATCATCATCATCATCATCATCCATCTCACTTGGTAAGTTCGGAATTTTGCCTCGTCGTCGACGCGATGACTGATACTACTACTAATGTACTCGCGGTGATTTGCTTATTCAAAACTTCTTGCCTCTGTTCTTGTCGTCCCGATGCACGCGTGAAATGAACGAGGGCACCCGAGTGTCGTTACATCGGTAAGCAACCTCGACTCGACTCCCCTTCACGCAAGTTATTGGATAATATTATGATCCATCGTGCATTCGCATCAAGAACTGGGAACAAGTAAGTAAGCAGATATATAGAGATATTATTGTACATCGTACACATATGATATGAAGCTCGAGCCACGATAGTGTTCCAACAGTGCCCGGAACGAGAGATCGGTGTACTATATAGTCGATCGGATTCCAGGTTATCCCTATACTCTTTACCGCATCGCTTGGTTTGATTTTTTTTTCGAGTATTCATATATACGTACGAGTGCCACCACGAACGGACGTATAATGTTGACTGGGTGTAGGATGTTAGTACGTATATATACATAAACTGATGATGCACGCGTGCAGCAGTAAGTATATAATCGACTCGAG
Source organism: Copidosoma aretas (assembly GCA_030522625.1). Classification (NCBI taxonomy): domain Eukaryota; kingdom Metazoa; phylum Arthropoda; class Insecta; order Hymenoptera; family Encyrtidae; genus Copidosoma; species Copidosoma aretas. The sequence continues at coordinate 57,461 of JAPYYV010011272.1, read as the reverse complement.
AGGATCGAGAGCACACCACAACGGAGAGGAGTGGCGGAGGAGGAAATGCATTGAGCCCATATATTTGTAACGGTCTCGGGAGCTTGGGAGTTGGTTGAATATACATATATGTATATATACGCATAGATGTGATGGAGAGCGGGAGCTGAATAGTATACCCTGTACATCGTCGGCTCGCAGCGCTTTATCGAGTTGTGTGCATGCATGCATGTAATATGTATACCCGTATGTGCCAATGTAGCGTGCTATGTACTTGTATGTGTACTTACTTACCTATCCACCGGCTAGCTTCTGAGATTTTCCGCGATCGTTCATAATGTAACGGGCAACGGGCAGCCGCGCCCTTTCCGCTCTCCCTCGCTTGGAATCCAGCAACTTGCATCGGTGCTGTTGTTGTTGTTGTTGTTGTACTAATACTCATATTACGGTCAAATTCGAAATCCCTTGAATCATCGGTATACATTTGCTAATAATTATATTTATCGTTCGCATTGTACATACGCTTCCCAGTCCTCGCAGTCGCCGTCGCGGCCGATAAGCTCTCCAAAATGATAAAAATTCCTCAAAGGTTCGAACGATTTTTTCTCTCTGTGTTCTGTACACGGGGAATCGTCCATTTCGCGTGTCAGGCAAGGGTAGGAAATGATTGTTCATGGTTTGTCCAAGCAATAAAATTTCGTTCCCCAGTTCCAGTACGATTGTATACGGTTGTTGTGCCACGGAAGGCCATCAGAGTTAAAATCTGTTGAATCTGTATCGTTAAAACTACGCGGTGAGAAAAAATAGCAAAAAAAAAACCAAAAACAAAACAAAGCACCCAAATTGGCAACCACACTGCACGAGAAAAGTTCACAGCCGATAGAGGGCTATGGTGATTATACGGTGCCGAGTACGACGGATAGTTTAATCCTTGCCTGAAGTGGGTGTATTTTATTTTACTTTTCGTTGAAACTTTCTCCGCTCGTGCGCGTGTGCAGAGTGTGGTATATAATAACGCGCCACGGCGAAGAGCATGTACTTATATACATATACATATATATACGGTTCTGGGCTTCTGGCTGCCTCGACTACCGAGACCCATCTATACCCTACACAAGTCATTAACTCGGATCTTATCTGATTTGGGGTGCCCGTGCCACGCTGAAATTGAATCTTTCTCCGACACTCGGAGCGCATCTATATACTTATCTCACTGCAGTAAGTTACCCTCCCGGTACGGCTTTTCTCGATCCTCAAGCTCGAAAATATAAATATACTGTAGTAAGAACACATATACAACGATACAACGTACACGAAAGAGACGGATCATCCTCCGATAAAAGAGGAATAGTCTCCTTTCAGAAAATACCATATGCCAGCCGTCTCTGCAACGAGACGCGAATATCTACGGTGACTTGCCAATATGCTCGTCCGTCTGACACTTGTGCAGGTTAAAGCACTGTAGACGCTTTATCTTTCCTGTGATGAATTTTCGATATTCGAATACTTCCACAACGCCGAATTAGCTTGGACGCCGAGTCTCCCCAAATTTTCGGCGCAACATGTTAAATCCCTCAAAAGAACAACGAACGAGTGCATATATCCTGTCCTTGCGAGCTTCAACATTGTACGAGGAAGGAGATTCGAGGTACGTTTTAAAATCGGTGAGTACGAATTTTGTTTCTCAACCCCGAGAGATAGAGAGAGAGAGAGAGAGCCAAGTCGGGCCAAATAAAACTGACGTCTCGGTTGATGTGAATTTGCCACGGGATACGTCGAGTCCCGACATCTTCGTAGCCCATTCGCGTGTGTTCCCCGAGTTTTTTCCCCACGACGAAAAATCCGTCGGGCGTAAAAGTCTGACGAGGCGGTTTCGGATCCTTTCGTCCTCGTTCGCCGGAAAGCTCGCATCCCTCCGTCCCGAGCGCGGGAGCGTAACATCTGACGCGGACGAGGCGCGCCAGCTGAAATTTATCCTCCCCCCCCCCCCCCCCATCCTCTGCCACTGCGGGGCGTGATAAAAAAATTCCCCAGCTCGTGCGGGCCATGCAAATCCTCCTCGTCCTATGCCCATCGATCCCCGTCCTGCGCACTCCCCTGCGTCACCAGGTGCTTCGCGGCCACCCGTGATGCATGTATACCTTACACGTTCCGCATCACGGTAATTTGTTTCTTCGGCGTTGGGGCGGGGGAAATGGCGGCCCTTGCCGGACAACTTTTTTCACGCTGCCATCAGCTAGACGCGAAGATTTTTGTTCACCCGGAGGAGGAGGAGAGGCTGGAATCCGCTGACGCCGAGCTGCAGCGGGGGAGCCCTGCCGATGGCTCGGGCTCGTCGTTCGTCCAAAGTCCCTCCATGCCTGTCAAAGATATTCCGGACGCCGTTCCCCTTCTCGCATCATTTCTCCTCCCCTGTCACTCGGTAAGCACACCCCTCCTCGTCCCTCCCCGCCGCTTTTCTCTATTCGGCTCGTTTACTTTTTCGTCCCATATATGTATTATATATACTCCTCGCGAGAGCCCTCCCCCGGCCAGGCCCGACTATTTTTCGGAACCAAACTTTTGCCTCCCACTTCTCAACATATTCGTATTTATTCTCATCCCTGATGATTTTGGCCTGGAAAACTTCATCTCTCCCCCCTTTTTTCCATGAAAATTGGAATGTAGGGGCCCTTGCGCTACTTTCACAGCTACAGTCATTGGAATACGATTATTTTGTCACGCAGCTTTTAGCGTGTAGATATACGTAGATTTTTCTTTCGATCATCGAAATAAATTCGATATTCCATTGTTGATTTGGTAAAGTATGAAAACGAGCGAACCGATGATGGCGAGGGAATCGGTAATAGTCATCGCGACGGAACAAATGGGAAATAATTACCGCTCGGTTCGTTAACCGCCGGCCAATTTTTTAATTACCAAGCCTACGCTGAATTGTATCACGAGCGACCAGTTGTCCTACGGTTATCGAATAGCACGTTAATTTTGTATTCCCACTGTCACGCATGGCGCGTCGATCAATATATAAAAAGGGTACCTGCAGCTTATTGCTCGCGCTCTCATCAATACATCATATTTAGCTATTGATTGCATTTACTTTGGTAGCGGTATTGCGTATCGGTTTGACGCAAATAGACGACAAATAATTTAAATAATAATAGCAACAACGATCGCGGTGGGAATTTAATGCTTCTATGGCTCTGTATCTGCCATGACGGGGATATAATATCATAATGCGACACCACAATGGGGAGATGATTAAATTTCCACGCTGTTATCTCATTTAATTTCCAAAATAAGCCGATAATTTATGCGATTGCATAATAGGCAGCCCACGGGCGGAATACGAGCTGCGGCCTCCGAAGGACGGGTCGTATTATATAGACTGTCTATATTGGTGAAATCCGGAAAAAGCAGGACCATCGGTAGTTACTCCCGAGCGATGCACCCCGAAATTCCCCGCCTTTTTCGGGATCGTCTCGAGGTGGCGAGCAAGTACATCGGGAGAAGAGAGAAAATACTCCCCTCGGCCGCCGCTATTTCCGTTGGCTCTAATTTTAGCCTCAGCCCCGGAGCGGAGGGGAGCCGTGCACTGCAGGCGCGATGTGCGTGAGTAAAGCGGTTTCGAGAGAGAGAGAGAGAGAGAGAGAGACGGTCGAAATATGAATCTTCCCCCCGCGATCCTTCTGCCGCAGCAGTAGCGTCTCCCCCACCACCTTGAGCTGACTAGACGCGACATCGGGCCGACTTTGGCTTTTATTTTACCGCAGCTCCGGGGGGAGTGAATTTCGGCCCAGTCACTGGCGCGGAGACGGCGAGCGAGAGAGATCTTTGCACGCTCTATTCTTGGAGTGTGACATGCTCCCTCCCGACGAGACGAAAAGAGGCGCCTTTTTTCCTCCGCTTTCCTCCGATTTTTTTCACCCATTGTAAAAAACGCCATTTCGATGCGGAATCGGGGCTACGGAAATTTCAAATCTCCGCGAGCCGATGAAAAGTCATCGAATGATGATGAGTCGCGAAATAATAATTGGCGATACAACTAACAATGAGCGTGCGTTTGGAATCTTGTACGGTCGGCCAAGACAAAGGAAGTATGCAGAACAAAGTTGTAATTATATTTCGTTCGCAGCTTGTGCAACAAGTGCCAATGGCAAAACTTTTGCAACAAATTGTTGTGCTCGTTGAACTTTCAATTCCAAGGTGTACAAAAAGAACTTTGGTATACTTATACGTATATATATATATATATATATATATATAGACAGCCGTAGTTTACGGATTAAAATAGAAGCCAGAGTCGGCCGACCCTGACCTTTTCTCAGATATAAGCTCATAAGTTTTCATAGCTCTTCATATTATACATGATGCCCAAACCGAATCGAAGAAAAATAAACTCGGGCGAAATGAAAGCTCCGCCGACTCGGGCGCAACGACGACGACGACGATACAGACGATATATAAGTTTGCGTTGGCTTAAGATCGACTTGGACTTCGGCTGGGGTCGCGGGTGAGGGGGGTGGGAGGGTAAGTTTATATGTATATATAGATAGGGGGACAGGATACCCTACGTAACGGGATACGAGAAGACGGGGAGGGAAAGGAAGAAAGAGAAAGAACCTCGAGACGCGACATCTGGAATCCCCGGGAATTCCGGCAGCGCCGCGCCGTATACGTCCCCGCCGGATATGCGCACCAACACACGCACACGCGCCTCTGTGCATATATATATATATATATATATATATATGCACATGATATACACGTGTACCCGACAATACGTACATCATGAAGTCTGCCTAAAGAGGCTCCCCTTCACCAAAAGTCCAGAAATAGAGCGTCGCATGCTTATCTGCCGTCGCCCGCGCCGCCACTGCCGTCTATCTCGCGAATCGCGCTCTCATACGTATTGTATGTATACCACCCTGCGCAAGTATCTCCTATATGGACTGCTGCTGCAGACGATGCTTCGATGTATTACTCCCACCGAATCGCGGAGTTTTTCTGCTCGTTGCGCTTTTTTTTACGTTCTCGATGCACTTGCGGGCTTCTGGCGGCGAATACAGTAAGTATCGCTGAACGAGAAATTATATTCATTACTCTTGCCTCTGTTTGTTCTCCGTCGTATGCTATTATTTTTTCGCACCGACATAATATGGCTACACAATTTTTACAATTTCAATGCGAAATCAATGAGCTTTGGCCAGGTTTGTTGCTGTCGCACGGATCGACTTGTCGGATAAGACTTGTCCTGTAAAGACTCGATCGTTATTTTGAATCGTGTTTGCTGCTCACTTTTACTTTATACATTATATACAGGGACCGTGGATAATTGTTAAAAAATCATAATAGTGGGTACATTCCGCATACTTGCAAGGGCAGCGGAAAAGGTAGAGAAACAAAAATGAAAGTCAATTCATTTTCATAGATTGCGCGTGTACATTGATATATCCTCGGTGAAGTCAAATTGTTTAGAAAAAAATCATCGGCCTGCAAAGACATTTCTTTGACAATGAGGTGTATGAATCGAGGGAACTGCTGCTCTAATGGTATTCGATACTCCTGCCCAAGGGATTGTTATTAAAAAAAAAAAAAAAAAAATCCAACACTCGGGGTAAAAAATGTATACAAATTGATTCGAACAAAAGAAAACCTTGTTCACAATCTATTATAATACAACTTTGGTATCCCATATGCAACATAATGTAATTTGCTCAAAAAAAACTTTTATTTACTTGTTATAACTGTAAGATCACAAAACGTTGCCCCTATTACTTACAAGTATGGATATACGGTCCCAATTGGAAGAATCACTTTAATAGCCGTCTCAAGGGCTGATAATAACGTAAAGGCATCGCCATTGGCCTTAAATTTCAATCGGTGGCCGATAGCGACCGCAAATCCCGGGAACAGGTGGCCACAACGGCTGGGAAAAAGATTGCAGCCTCCGAATAGCCGCGTACCCCCCACACACACACTTGCGCGCCTTCAGAGTTTTTCAGGCAATTTCGTTGCCTTCGGGGTCCTCTCAGCCAGATTAGACCGGAGTCGAGGGACCACACATATACATATACATGTATACGCATACACGCCCCCGTCCTCCTCTTCGTGCACTGCATTCGTATCTATATATATATATATATAGCTATGCACATACACGCGTTGTCGGCAACTTTACTAACGCGCGTCGAGGCACGGGCAGAGCAACGTGCCAGATACACGAAAAGTTTTGCCGGCACTGAAATACCATTCCGGAAATTTCAGTGCCCGCCGCGTTGCGCGGAAAATTTTCGGGGAAATAGATTTTCGCGATGCTTGTGGGAAAAGAATCATGCACCCGAGTGAATATGAGTTTGAAATATGTCTCTATAGGGAAATATAAGTCACGGGACGAGTTGATAGTTACATGCAGGGAAACACGCTTTTTGCTATTCTTCCACAGCATCAGGCTCTTTACTACAAGTCAGTACGACGCACTTGTACTTACACCATCACGCAAGCTTATTCAACAAAGTTATTTTCATCCGGTGGCAATGGATTGATCCATCCAACACTCGAAATTACTCGACAAGCATTCGTTGATTCGTTAATGCGATGCCTCAGTCTCCAGTACATGGCACTTTGATCCGACGTTTACTACTTATACACGATCGGTCGGGACTCGTGTACATGTGTATACATAATGTAGGGTATAGGATTCGACCAAACGGTCGACTCAAGTTGTCACTGCAACGGGCCAAGTATATCTGGCTGATGGCACACCGATACGGGACATTATTCAACAGAGGGCTGTGGCGTCCCTTCGATAATTCAGTCGGCTGAATATCAGGACGACGACGACGCGGACACGAGCAAAAGTATATCTGCGGCTGCACGGAGCAGTTCAGAGGGCCGGCGTTACTAGATTATTGACACTGTCTGTCGGGTGTACTGCTGGTGCAGAGGAACAAAAAAAAAAAAAAAAAAACCATATGTACCATCCTCGAGCTCAAAGCTCCGAGAATTTTCATCAGGTAACGCCTGTACTCTCGGGATGATAGTATAATATATAGGTATATCAATGTAATGGGTATATGATTCCTGTGTGCTCTTCCTAACTTGAGATGGGAACAGGTTCGTCGCTCTCCCGTTCGTGTGATAGCCCATCACCCATCATGCAGAGTAACTTCAGAGTCTCCTGGGATTAGAGGAGTTTCCAGGGAGAGACGAAGCACGAAAATCAGATGAGGATAGAGCCGGATCGAAAGTTCATGATACCTATACACTAGAGGTTTTTATTCTTATCCTTTACCGATGGCTCATCCGTCGGTACAATCAATTATTTTTTTCAACACGTCTGATATTACTGAATCTAAAGATTCTACAGTATCGCAACGGGAGTGACAGTTACGTAATAGTGTGGGCAGAAAATTAGTTGCCCTTCGATCGTGATTTTTCGGAGATCAATAGGCTCGATGAGATCACCCAATAAGTCCTGACCATTCACTTGCCTTGATTTCACATTGGTGCACGCACGAGGTGTGTGCGAATGCAAATTCCCGACACATGTTTCATTATATATCCTGTGTATGTCCTCGTCCGACCTTCGAGCTGTGTACTAGTTAAGTAGACATATATATATACATACACGTGGACATTGTCAGTACATGAGCGTATACAACGTACATATATGTGTATAACTATAGGGTGCAATAGGAGCGTTACGCTTTGGCGCGTTCTCCTGATGCGTGTTTGTCCGCTATATTATGCTCGCTACACGGTCTACCGACCGTGTCTCCCCGTCACCCGTTTAGCTCTGGACACCGACTACCTATATACCTGTACCTTGTTTGTCTTCAAAAGAAATACATTAAATTTTGAATATCTTGTACAAATCTGAATTTTCTATGAAAATGACATGCAAATGGCTTTTGGCTGCATCGGACGAAACAACTCGTTTTGCGTAAAAAGCCAAATGGATGGGTGCTCGATTTAGATAATCGTAAAATTTTGACAAGCACAACGGCAGTGTAAACGTCGATCGGCATTGATGTTGAAAGTTCAAGTAGCAAGAAAAATATTTCAACTCTTGTTGCAAACAAGTTTCAAACCCATTCGACGCAACTTCATGACGCGAACTTGTTGAACTTTATAACATACAATAAAAGAACAACTGGTGGCAATTTTTACGCGCACAAAACGTACAATATCAGAATGATAAAACGCAGAGCGCGCATACAAGTTGCAAAATTTGGTTGAATTACGAGTACCGAGAATCTTGATTGCACGTATCGTGGAGCCGAGCAGTCGATCAGATAATATAAGCATATACTCTTTTCAGCCATGTGCAAAGTCACTTTGCTGCGAGGGGAGGAGATCGAGTCATCCGTTTCACCCCATGGCCAAGTGGCTGACTAATATTAATCGTAAACACCATGTACACAATCATGCAATATATAATACGTGCTCTGTAACATGCGTACCTCTGTAGCCGCAAGTCGTGAGTCAGACGAATCGATCAGTATAATTATCATCGCGTGCGCTTGTCCAAAAGATTGTAACTCTGATGGAGTACTGCTGTGAAGGACGATATTCGTACAAGTTCTGGGTTGTGGATGTACAATACTATAGTATATATACTTACACGTATAAAAGTTAGTATGAACAACAGTGTCGTGCGTATAATTATGTTTTGCGGCAACGCCTATACGAGCTTAAACGGGGACCGAATTCGCTACGCAAACCCATGCAGCTTGCGTGAAATACTCTACGCATGCATACATCTAAACGCAGTACCATTATATTGGCACGATCTTCTCAGTGCAGTGGGGTAAAGGAGGGAGGATCACGACGAGAAATGTCCGACTGCTGCGCACGGCTCTCGACGATTCAACGGTGGTTGGCCGCGATACGTGCGTTACGATATTAGCACCCGCTGAATCGCAGGGAATGAGTCGCATTGGCTCCACCCTTGTCGTACCTGTGATACGGGGTATCTATAAGGGCGGAGAGGGGGGGGGGGGCTGGTGAGGATTCCTATATGACAAATTATTCGGGAAAGCGGGCGAATTAATTGTCCACTGAAATGCGTCGTTTCGTTCGAGCTTACCCTATTTCTCCAGCATTCCACTGTTATCTGTTTTACGTATCTACTACTATCCTTATTATTATTATTATTATTATTATTCTGCTATTGTTATTCTTATCATTGTTATTGTGCATCATAAATTATAATACACCAGACACGGGAAGAAATAAATTACAAGAATTACTGTATGATAAACTGCACTGTAAACTGGTGATGACATTTTGTTGTCCCGAGATTTATTTACTGTCGACGCACTAATTTAATTTAATTGTTAGGAACGGTGATTCTTACCGTACAAACAGTAAATATCGCTACACTAACGGTAAACATTTCTGCTCTGAATGGTAACAATTATTTTGCAAGAATTTCTTCGTGCTTACTTACTATCTATGCGTGATTATAATAACAATAATAACAATAATAATAATAACAATGATGATATGTGTGTATGGCTAAGCAAGTAAGGTTAAACGCAGTATTCTACATTACGTTTGCGTCAATTTATTCGAGTAAAGCAAGAGCTCTACATACTATAGTATACTTTCCGAAACGCGACGTGAAACGCTTAATTGCTCTCATCAGAGAACACACACCAGCTCCTCCTGTCTGCATGGCTTCATCAATAATAATTGAATAGAGCCGTCCGCGTCTTCGGAGTGAGCTGCGGCCGGCCGCTCGGTATGCCTATTACGGTTTCATATTTCACGTCTTCCCGGTGATGAAACGCTCCTGCCCAGCTTCGCTCGTGTTTACGAGCCAAACAAATTGGCCCATAAGATACATACATACCCAGTTACTCAGCTGCGCGATTAAAAATTTCCGAATCGTCAGCACCACCACCGCGTGTTAATCACTGATGCCGAGTATACTGTAATATCTGCACTATACGTATGTATTGTGTCAAGTTTGGAAAATAAATTAGTGGACTTGCGGAGACACCAAGAGCTGCAAAGGTTATACGAATTACTTTAATAAGAAACCGGCCACCTGCAAGAGGACGAGCCAAAATCGCCGACCCGCACTTTTCATCGTGGCGAGGGAGAGAAATTATTCCCGCGACGGTGAAGCATAATACGCGGATGGACAGGTCGTCGGACGGCGGAATCTTTCGTACCCATTACCCCATCAGCTGGGCAGAGCAGAGCAGAGGGGGGGGTTCGCACAATTGCCAGCTACACGGCTCTCGTCGCGAGATCGGCCCCCTCCCGCACTAAATCATTCCGTAATCGCGCGACAAGCCCGAAAGCTCTCGCCTTTGTGTAACGCCGGCACCGGGGGAATTTATTGCAGCGCGATATGCTCGCTTCGGGGAAAATGGATGGCGGAGCGAGAGGTCTTCTTCGGCTCTCCCGCTCCGGATGGCCCGATGGCCCAGCGGCGATGACGAGTACATTCGATTGTTGTGCTCTCGTCGGGCGCAAAGAGTCATGCGCTTCCCGATCCAGATTATTTAGTATCTCTCCCGGTTTTTCGGAGGATCGAGCGCCACGGGCTGATAACATCAGATCTGCGGTTGGTACGTATGTTGTACTGCGCATGCGGGTGTCATCACTTTGACCAGCCGTGGAGTTGACAAAATCTTGCTCACCCAGTCCGCTGGTGCCACACTCGTGCCACGAGGCAAAACACAGATGCTCGCTGTCTCTTTCGTCCACAATTGGTGACCATACTTGCGCTCGCCGATTGGCATCAGCTAAATGCTGATTTTGTAGCGGCCGCGAATCACGGTAAAAAAGTTAAATAGTAGAGCAATAGGCACTCTTGGATTTTTCTCTGATATCCTTATATTTCATACGATTTGCGGTGAATACTTATTAAGTACGCCCCTTTTTAAACTCCTGCATCGATCTGATCGTGGATTTTCATGAAGTAACGCGACGTGCCAATATGCACCATGTGAAAATTCAACATTGGCGTCCCTGACAAACAGTATCTATAGTATACGTCGTCCTGCGCTGCTCCTCGATTTTCTTACTATGTTATATTAGTACTACCACACTTATAATGCCACCTGTTCCCGGTATCTTTTAATAAATCTTTGCAAACATTAAACTTTTCACGCTCTAGTTTGACAAAATTCTTTTCAAAATATAATAGGTCGCGTATCTTTTACAAAAGCTCGTTGAAGACTGATTACATTCGCTTGTTGTTTGTAAAGAAACGATAAGAATCGCTTTTCAATAAAAGTGCGTCGTGACCAAACGTCGGTGAGTGATTCGAATCACCCGCTCCGTGGCTCTCCTCACTATGTCCCAACTTCTGTTCTGGTTGTACGAGGAGAGAAAGGCGTCCCCGATCAACCCTTATTTGATCGATCGTGACGTAATGTTCGTAACGGTTCAAAACTATTATGCTGGCACGCTTTTATCAAGCAGCAATAGTGATAAAAGGAAACAAACGAACGTGTACATTAATGAAAATAACGCCCAACAAGATGGAGTAGATCTACTTCTATAAATTGAAAAATCACAAAATTGGCTCGTCCGGCCTTACTCGACTGTTTCTACTTAGTTTGATAAACAGCGGACTATTAACAACACCACCCATGCAGGCTTGAATCACCTGTACTATAAGTACTTGTATACCAACATATTTACACGTATTGTGCTGCACGTAAATACACGTAAAACTTTCGTTCATCAATATTCCTCTCAGCTTTTCGTTCTTCCGATATTTTTACTCTTGTTTTTCTGCAATTCAGCGATGTCCGAGGCGATGACCGTAAGATTCCGATGAGTAGGTTAATTAGTTTTCATGAATTTTTATTCATTTGCGTACGCCCATCATGTATATTTTTTGGCATTGCATTCTTTTACACGGTATTTTATTTTCCATATCACGCGTATGTTGAGAAATCGAAGAGGAATCCATCCTTCTATTGCGCAAAAACATTGGTACAACTTTAATCTGATTCGTCGACCTGCCTGTGAAACTCATTAAAATTCCTCGCAGTCAAAAATTACATATCCCGCGGAAAGGGGGAATTGAAGAGAAAGAAACGCGTCGCATCGCAAAAGGCAGTAAAATTGCGCCACGTCAAATTACCTTGGCGTTGACACGTCGCGCGTCGTTGGGGGAAAAACGCGTGCGCGACTTTTATTCACGCGTGAGGGCCGAAACTGTTGTACGCGAGCAAAAAGGCGCGAGACTCGGTGAAACCTATGTATGTATATATTTATATGTTTTATGCACGACGAGGCGACGCTCTAAATGAATGTACGTCAGTTGTCGCAGACAGTCGAGTCTGGCAGCTTGGGATGGCTTATACTCGGTCCTGCCCGTTTTTCCTCATAAACGGGGGCCCCGCCCCCCCCCCCCAACCCCATAACTGTGCATCATCATAAATTTCGCACCCCACCCCCACGACCCCCACCGATGTAACGCGACGGAGCCACGTATAGGAAGTTTGCCGGGGCTCGTTTCATTTGCGCGAGCTTCGGGTTTGGCCAATGGTTCTTCGGTCGTCCCTTCCTGCAAGAGTCGTACAACGAAAGGCAGATCCAACGTTATCAAGAGTATATTTAACCATTGGGAGTCACGGGGATCGGTGTACTGTTACGTAAATAGAGTGCCGTGGTAAGAAGAGGATCTCCGTGAAAGCGGGGGCATATATGGGAACACAAGAAATGCCAGAGAGGACCCTATGACCTTACTATGCATCACGGCGCCCGAGTTGTTCGAGGCACAGCCGACAGCGGGGGAGCAGGAAACGAAAAGAAAAAAAAAAAAAAACAAAAAAAACGAGCGGTAAAGTTATAACTTGAGCTTTGGACGAGGGCTGATCTCTTCTAAACGACGTGACGAGGGGCGTCCGTGTGAGTGATCGTGTACTCGTATATTACAAACATAGCCTGGCCTTGAGGTCATTATGGGGGAGGATTGCTATACAGTCGCTCATTAACATCGCGCGCTCGTTTTTGTGGTGTGTCCGTGATAGCGCTGATTCTCGGATTTCAACTCTGAAACGTGGTCCTCGTCGTTTTGTCCGAGTGAGTCCAAGTGAAGTGGGCGTGCGCGCGAGCTAGTGTGTATGTGTGTGTGTGTGTGTTTATCATATGGAGTATATTGTATAGACGAGGAAATAATGATCCGAGAGCACTTTAGACGGATGATGCCGTTTTCTTTGAACATTTCCGAATCTCCGGCCCCGCCGAGACTTCACATGAGTTGCCTCATTTTTTGTTCCATCGTGTAATTATTTTCTCGATGCTCCTCTCGTCCATCGGAACGCACTTACCGAGACGTGGAATTTGTATTTTACTTTGCTCTACACGGCTCTAAGCGCCCGCTCACGTATCTCACAATCAAGTACATAATATTACAGGCACACTAGATGGATTTGCAAGCACACAAGCACGTACTATAATTACTTTTGTGATTCAACGCTGGTTCTTCGATGAATCTTTGCTTTGTAAGGGGTTATTGGACATTACAGCAGTTAAAAAATCGTTTCCTCACTTTAGCCGGGTGCAGTTTAATTAATTCGTAATATGATTGTGATGATGATTCCCCAAAAACCAAATGGCAATTTGAAAAAACCGAACGAGTGAAAATTCCAACGATTCCGTACACCAGAGAACTCGATTTTCTCTGCCAAACAATAGATTTGTATATTATCTCTAAGGTATATCCCACGCAATGACGGAGGAACAAAAGTCAGAGACAGAAAAAAAGAAAAGACCAATGTGCAGCAGCAGCAGGTATTGTGATCTATGTGTTGGGCAGCATCTTCAAAGACAACGCAAACGTGACACGCCTCAACAATAGCGTACCTGTCTCGTCCCCACCCTCCCCCTCGTCGTTCCAAAAGTCAGCGTGACGCGCCTCAGACAGGATAAAGGGGGCATTTTGGATCTCGGAGCCCAAGATTTCAGGTAAGCCGACACCGACCGGCGCGCCAGCTGCGACCTGACCGGTAGGCTTCACCGGGAGGGAGGGGTCCTGTTCAGCTGCCTCCGTCGCACCTTCTCACGCCCCAACAACACCATACTGAATATATGTATATACGGGCGTCTTTTCGTTCGAGTGGCCACGTGAAAACAATCTTCTTTGCGCCTCCTGACTCTCCCCTCCCCTTGTATACCTCTCGCAGCGTGGGTGCGCATCATGAGCTATGGGTTACAGTGCTCGGATAAGAAGCCAGTGACGGCGACGTGACTTAATTCGAGGCCCCTGAGCCGCCCCTCCGATGATGCAGGCCAGCGCCGCCGGACTTCGCTGCTACTGCTTCTGCCACCGGAAACACGCTGTGTACTTGTACTTATATAATATCAGCATCAGATCCTTACTCAAACGAAAGATTGCGCATCTCGACTTCTTGTTTTACCTATTTTTTGAAAAAAAAGGTCACTTATTTTATTCTTTTTCCTACTATCCTTTCCATTTTACTATCGTTTTTTATCCATTTTCTACATATTTGTAGTATCATTTAACTCAGGACAGTTGTGTCCTAAATTCCTTTTTTGCATGTATATGCTTTCATTATTCGCTCAACAACGTGGGCATTTAGCTCAACAAATATCATTGCTCCTGAAATGACTATATCGAAATGCTAAGTGCACTCCAGCACTCGATTTAACCAGCTATACTCCCATTTATTGGCTTGCCTTGCCCGTTACATGTCATCTGGTCTTTGGCCCGTAGAACGGACGTCATTCTCATTTATCCAATCGGGATTGTATTTTCTGCATTGCAACGGCTATACATGCGTATAAATTTATACGCAGTGTATACCTTCGTTTACTCAACGTACTATATATAACCCGAGTTCAAAACACGTTTGTCGATACCCGATCGCGAACAGTTTCACCTAGTCACGATAGAGTTACAACAAAAACTGAAAGAATTTAGTTTTTGCACGAATCAATGAATTGCAGAGTTGTAATAGGGCCAAAAGATTATACGTTGCACATGAATTCAGAATGTCGTAATTTACGTCATTCTAAAGCGATTAAACCTTGAACAGTGTTAACAGGTTTTTCATGTACTCTGAGAACATACTGCATCCTTGGCACTAGCAATATTAAAGAGGCATTTTTATGATTTGAACAGTTGGTTGTTGAACCAGTCAAAAGTGACATTTAAAATGTTCGGGAGAACTAACGCCTGAAATTACAGCTTCTACTAAGTATCTATGATGTTTATTTCTGGATAAATGAAAAGATAGAGGGTAATGTTTAAGCTTCTATAACTTTCCTGGCGAAGAGGGAATCACAGTTGTTCTATTTTCTATTATGGTCAATGAAGAGAAGGGTGGGTCTAGAATAACGAAGATTTGGTAATGTTACAGTTTACGGACAATGCTCCCATACTACTGAGCAGCACGTGATATCTGAAAAACTATTGCTCGATCTCTTTTGGCTTTGTTTCTGCCTCTGATGATCCAAGGCTGCTCGGAGAGACGCACTAAATAGGTTATTTTTAGTCTGAATGCGTGACACTATCAATACTTCTCGCCACCGGTGTAGTAAATCTTTGTAGAGGGAGAGGGTGAAAAGATTAAACTGGAGTGGGGGACATCCTAAGCTATCTCCTCTTTTACCGACTCAATTAAGCAGCTATATATAGCATAGCGGCGCGGCTAACTCCCTCCCTCTCTACCGTTTTATGACCATGTGGGAAAATAATGCGATAATAATAGTCGAACGGGAAAGTGCATTATAGATTACCCACGGATGAGTGAAACTAGAGGAAATTTTAAAACTATATTTTCTATCTCTCTGGTTTCGCTTCACAAGAAAACCGCTCTTCGGTCGTCTTCGGTAAGACAAGCTCGTTTCTACCTAAAAGTACCATAAAGATGATGCCAAATAGTACCAAAGTCGTCTGAATGAGGGTAGGCCAATCCATTAACGAAAGTAATTATTTCGTGTAGCATAATATCTTTTTATGCATGTCATCAATTATATGTATACGTTTTACGTAGACTTTAACCAGATATATATATATATATATATATATATATATACAAACTTAGCAATGAGTGATTGAGAAATATATCCGACCTTGAAATTTAGGAAAGTTCATAAGTATACTTTGTCAGTATCTTTGACCTACCACGTTCTCAAAATGTATTCCTCTTCTTTCGCCGCTGCATAGAAAATGAGGAGAAAAAATATCGAGGGTTCCCAGCTACAGCTAAAACGCGCGCGTGTCCTGCGTAACGAAAAACACGTGCAAACTGGCGAGAAGGATTTCTTTGTCAGCACCGTTCCTCGAGAATTCATCTTTTGCGAAGAGTTATACACTTTGCAACGCAGCTGCTGAACCGTTTACCGTGGCTCTGACACGTTTGCTCACGCGATACCTATATAAATAAGTACGTACAAAGTACAGCATTCGCAGCATCGGTTGTCGATGATGGCCTGGATGGCAACGCGGTGGCCCTCTCTCCTCTTCTCCTGTCCTGTCCTATCGTCAGTATAAGCATTCCCTGCAGTCGAGTCTTTTGCTTTCGTAATAGTTCAATTTTCGCGTTTTTTCGTGTGTCGTGGGGATAACTCCATCTACGCTCCCAGTAAGATATTGTACCCTATAGAAGTAGTGGATCTACAGGCAGTTGCCGGCACTATACACGATAGAATCTAAGTATATCAAACTTTGGCTGGAGCTATTTTTAATCGCGATAAAGGGTGTTCATTCTACCAGCGCGGGCGCCACGCACGATACAAGTATAGAAGCAGGGCCAGGAGCGCGTATCGAGTACGTATTGACTTATTTCTCTTTTTTTTTGTGCCATTCCTACTCTGCCAGTGCGTTCGGTACGACAGCTTGTAAAAGATTATAGCAATTCCTATCTCTGAAGAATAAGTCACTTTGGAGTGAGTTTGAGAAAATACGATTCTGATTGTTCGGTTCGGTGAAAAAGAGTATTGAACTATTGGAGGCAGGCTCTAGCGGGTTTGCAAAAATATACTATTGTTTATTTCTTATAGGAAGAGAGAAAGGCAAGCTTATTGGAATCTTGATTATATTTCATTGGTGTAATGGTGTACATATTGTAAAAAGACACAGCTTTCCTTTGTGTTTAACTCGAATCGAAAGTGTACTCGTCTTTGGAATCTAATGAAAAAATAATATTATTGAAGAAAAATACCTCAACTGAAGCGCTTGTCAACAATGTCTTAGAGTCCAAGACAACTTTTTTTACGTTTCAACATGATGTTTCACACCCTTAAATTTAATTTAGTAAGTAACACAGGCATGGTAACATATTATTATTATGATAGCGTGACGTAGAAAATATAATTTGAGACTGTTCAAATCATAATAATCACCGCTTCGCCGCGGCTAAGGCAGATTAAATTTTAAAAATCAGCATTTTTAATTCTCTTAAAGCAACAATGATGGTTTTTATTTTACTTTTTGGTCGGGAGTAGTCTGAGCATTCTGTCGAAACAACCTCTGGACCTGGATGCGTGGCTCACGAAAAATGGCATGCCACATGCACATGGCGCATCTGTACTCGCGTATAGTACATAATATATACACATGACGACGGGCGACGGTTATCACGGATATGAAAATAACATCACAGAGCACAAGCGAACCTTATACATATATACAGATGAGTGTGCGTGTACGGACAGATTGAACAGAGGGCAGAAGTGCAGATGCAGAGGCGACGCGATGAGCGGTATGGAAGCTTGTCTCGGGTACAGTGTGCTGATGCGTGTAGTTTTTTGCGTAACATTTTTTTGGCTCTCGTACATCGCGTTTCTGATGCGCAAGCGTTTTCACCTGCGTCTGTTGATACTACCATTCACTGCCCTCCCCACCCTCCTGCTCCCGTTTCCCTCGTCATCACGTAACATTTATGATATAATGTATGCATGATCGTGTCTGGCACAACGGAACAGAGTATACATCACAGAACTAGCTGCTGTTCGCAAAATAATAACATAATATGTACATTTGTGTCGCGAGATAATTGAAAAAAAAGAACAAGTACACGAGTGTGTGAACTTATTTCTAATATAATAACAACAATAGAGTCAGGGAAAAGTAAAGAGGCTGAGGAGTCTAACTCTCGGGCAAAACACGAGCAAAGAGAGAGAGAGCAAAGATTAAAGAGAGTCGTCTAATTAGCATCTGCACGGAAAGAAACTGTGGAGTGTGGACCGAGGGAACACAAGGGCTTCTGTTCATAGATCTCGATACATTGCCGAGGATTACCAGTATTGGATGTTTTCCGTCCGTCATGCCGACATTTTTTTTTTTTCAAGTGGCTATGGCGATTTTTTTTTGGCTACAATTAAAATCCAGTGGCGTTTTTTGGCTATAAATTTACTCAAGAGTACATATACACCACTGGCGCGATTACGCGTTTTGATAGGAGGAATGTAATTAGTTATATGTCTTCATTTATAAAACTTACTACTAATTAATTACTCTCTATTATCCCGAATTAGTTTCGATCCTTCCTTAGTTTTTTATTATTCAAATTTACGGTTATACAAATTAAGTAACGCATGGGAGACACATGCAAGGTTCAACATCTTACTTTTGTTGAAAAGCAGATGTTCATGGGTCGCTTAAACAACCGTGTTCAAACGATATTATAAATCCTTTTTTCTAGTCACAATTAGTAATGACAGTTTCATCAATGTAGAATGATAACAAAGTAAGGTCAATTAGTGGATATTTTGAAGCATCAGCAGTCTAATTCTTATACATTGATTTTGTAGCAAAAATTTATATCCTAATGTCAAGGTTAAGCAGTATATATAGCATATAGCGTAGGAGCAGAGTGAGCCGAGCTAACCCGTAGGAATATAAGTATATAACTATACACCTACACGTACTTTCACGAATATATATATAAGCAGTAACCGTAGTAGAAGCGTAAACGCTGGAAGATAGCCTATAGCAGATAAGAGAAGCTGGAATTCTCCGGGCGCCCGTCTTATTGGCCCGCTCGCTTAATGAAATTATTTTTACTGGCATCGTTAATTCCGAGCCCCGGTGTTTGGCTGTTGTTGCTGCTGCTGCTGCTGTTGCTTGTACAAAAAACTGCATTGTTACGCTTTTCCCTGGAGCTCGGACTTTAATATCTTGATTCAATTTTCGAGCTCCTCCCGTGTCTTTGCTGTGCTGCTGTGCGGAACGTTCTAGACGGGAGTTGGATTTTTTTTTAATTCAAAATTTTATCTCTCAATTAAAAGGAGAGGGTGGGTGAGGACGAAGTGCTCATCAGATGTAGCGTTTGGTCTCAGTCGATTAGTTGGGCGACAAATCACCAAGCACCTATATAACGTTCCGAGTGTATACAATCCTATCTTGAAAGGGAGAATAATTTCGAATGAAGCCCTTTATTCGTAATGTGATTAGCTGAGATAGTCACATGACTATGATTCAAACAAAGCCCGCGGATTGAAAAAGACTTTGGAAAATGTAACTGTGATCATTATTTAAAATTTAAACTAAATTATAAATTGAACTGCATCCTTGATTGAAACAAAAAATTAGACGAAAAATGTATGATTTCAGTGACAGTGCCAATATGTATAGGTTACATATAACGCGTGGTTTTGTTCAAGCTGCAGACATGAACGGCAAAAGTCTTGAATTGAAGTGAATTTAATTATATATCAAATTAATTGTCTTACTGTGCCTTCTCGTTTCAATAAAAATGTTTTTTAATCGAAAATAAATACGAAATTTTTGTTATGAAGTGTAATGGGCTCTTTCCTTGCATTTTATATTCTGATCAAAGTAGATTGAAAAGAAAAAATTTATCGAAATATTTGTCATCAAAAAATATTATGAAAGAGCGCGCGAAGCGCGCCTGGCATGTCTCGTCTGTATAAAATATCTGATGCATCTAAGAGATGGGCGGATAATTAAATCATCTTATGCACCTGTGTACTTACATCGATAGAGATTGCCCGCGACCGCCCGCATGTACATATTACAATCGTTATAAGATACTGCAGTGATCCTACACATTTCAATCGTCTTCCGTTGAATCCCAGCAGATCCAATGATGAACGTATTACTTATTACCGGTATTTAAGTAATCCATGCACCGATGAACATATTACCAATAACCAAGCTCTCTCTTCTCGTCTTTCCCTCTGCTCCTCGATCCCCCAATGGCCCCAACTTCTCAGTAACAGCTCCGTTTATCGGCTTAGATCTGTAAAAGCGATATCATCCCATATTCTCACGCCGGCTATAAGTACTGGGTGCCGACTATATATATATATATATATAGGTGAATTTCTATACTCTCGTGCCCAAGTATAATTAACGCCAGACTGTGTAAGTAAGTATTTTTTCAGCCCAGTGGATATAATTTATGGCCCTCTTTTCCAGCGGTGCCTATGTCAGTCCTGGCACCCGCAATAGGTACTCATCACTTACGTTAGTCCTATCTCGATGGAAGCTGAGACGCTGAAAGGGAAACTCTATTTATCCATTTATCCAGCGATTTGGCGAGCGTAGGTATACTATTTCGTCGTAAAGGGGCATCCAGTCCTCTTTCGCTTGCTCCAGGAGTTTCCAGGGCGAACGAGAGGAGCTGCTACAGTTGCGCTCAGAGGTACTTATATACATATACATATATATATGTACATACAAGTATGTATAATGCGAGCGAAAATTTGGACGACGGCTCGAGGCGATTTTACCCTCCTCCGCTCCCTCCCTGCACGAGTTTCCGCGTCATTTGGTGTGGGAGAGGAGAGCTGAGGCGCTCGCTTACACGGTATATTATACATACACACAAGCACGAGCAGTATACATATACCGGCGACACAGCGCACAGCACACCACCATTTTTATTCTCCGGAAGTGTGAGACACAGAGGCGTGCGACGCTGTCGTCGTGGCTCTATCTTTCTTTTTTCCTTTCTTTCTTTCTTTCTTTCTCTCCTCTTACGATTCCCACCCAAGCCTGCGAGTTCTTCCTTCCGGGGCAGGAAACAATTTATTCCGCGTCCCTTTAAAAATAAAAACTCTGGGTAAACTCCTCAGCCGGGTAACATTGTTATTATTTTTTTTTTTTATCATCATCATGTACCGTTGCAAAACGATCGACTCGTCGTCGTATACGTTCAAGACATATGGGGCAGCTTCGATGTATTTATGTATGCTTTATTTAATTATATTGCCTTTCAGGATCCCGCGATTTTTTTGCCTCCTCGATCGAGAAACCTCTCTAATTTTGTTGGAAACGGATAAACGAAAATATAAAAATATCGAAATTTCAAATATCTCGCTGCAACCGAGAAATATGCCGTGCTGTAGATTATAATATATAGTCAGATCAAGTTGCATGGCATGTTGTGCTTCTCGGAAAATTACTTGCCGATCGATCCATGTCAAGCTAACCGTTAATTTAATCATCGTGGTTGGTATGAACAATTTATATTGAAGTAACATTAAAAAACTCAAAGCAGTATAACAAAAGTTTATAATGAAGCAACAACAAATATGAGTAGATGAGTTACCAGTGATTAGCAAATGAACAAATAAATTGAAAGTGAAAGAAGAGGATGGAGAATGTTAATACCATCAGCTGCATCAACACCAACGAAAAGGCTTTGCACAACGCGCCTTCATACAATAGATAAGCCCTCAAAAATTATCTGCGTCTCATCCATTCATCCACCCAAGCTCGCATAATTATAATTTATGCGTTAGCTAACTGATGCCTGATCCTAAAGCTGATTTTATCATTCATCTGGAATCCAGATTCCGCTTCTCCTGTACTTTGCAAACTCTGACACACACATACTTATATAGGTATAGCAGTAAGTATAATGATAAAGATTTGATGGATGAGCAAGTTGACGATGGTTTATCCCTTGGAGCACAATTGGAGTTTCCGAAAGTAACGAAGGAACCAATCAAATAGCCGAAATTTTTTTCCCGTGCCTGCGATTATTACTCGTATCGTATTAATTACAGACTTAGCAGCGAGCGATGAAATAATCATTACCAGCAACGTTGCGGCTCAAAAAAAGATGTACAGTTTGGATAGTTGGATCGGAGGTACGTTATAAATAATCGTTTATAGATGTAGCTGCGGGCACGCGTGAAATTAGAGGGAAGTGGATCTTGAAAAATCCAGGCGCACATGAATTTCCGAGGGCAGCGCGGCGACAGGTATAAATTTTCGAAAGCGAAGGGAGCACGGCTAGGGGAGGGCATATACATATATATATATATATGGAGAGAGTAGCAAAGAGCAAACGCCGCAGTGTGTGCGTATACAGGTATATTATAGCAGAGAGCCACCCGCATGCTGCGTAAGTATGTGCCCTGTGGTGGTGTTGTATATACCTTGTACTCCTCCGCGGGCCCCGCGCTGCATGCATAACTCATAAACCGAGGCCGCACGCACATCACGGGACTGTTAGATGTATAATACTGCACACACACACGCACACTGTATGTAAGTATGTATACGGTACGGGCGGGGTGCGCTACCGAGGACCGCAGCAGCCAAGAGTCGCTGATTGCCTCGTCGAACAAAGGCTCTCGTCCCATTTTCTCGCGCTTTTCCACCACCACCGCCACCAGCAGCAGCAACTCCCTCCCTCCCTCCCTCCAACAGCGAGAGGCGAAGGCTGTTCCGGAGTGCGCGTCTGCGTTTACACTCCATTATCTTTTCACGAAGTCCCCTTCCTCCGCGGCCGCGAGATATTGCCCCTCGCCCGACCAAGTAAATAGAAAAGGGGGACGGGGTTCCGCGTACGTTTGTTCTTTTTCTTCGTGCTGATGCGTCGTTTTTTTGTTGTATATTGTTGTTCCAATCCATGTTGTGCACATTGCACGCTGGCATTTAAATTATTGATCGTGATGTATACGATCGCGGTGCATCGTCGTGCGGTAAGTGCGCAGATTGGATCATATTTTTTCTTGTTCGCTCCTTTGTTTTTTCACGATCTCTTTTTTTTTTTTTTTTTTTTTTTTTTTTTTTTTTTTTTTTTTTTTTTTTTTTTTTCTTTTTTTTTTTTTTTTTCTCATTCTCTTTTAATTCTCCTACTCAGCCAATTTTTTTAAGTTTAGGATTAATGTACAACTGCGATATTATGTTAGAATTAAAAGAATATAGTCAAATTTTTGTACAATATTGATCACAGTGAAACTTGAAACTCGTGCCAAATGCTTTAGTGCGATGTACAAATATACGTACGTTTCGAAGTTATGATTAATGTTTATAGGTGTACGGGATTGATATCCATTGTTTGCTGCAGTTGAGCTTGCATTGCCCATATCCTCCAAAATCAGTGAATGAGTAAGTTGTGTGTTATTGCTGCAATTGCCGAGGTGTATCATCGAGGTTAGTCATCGACATAGAAGACTTTTCAGGTTATTATTATACTGTGAAAGATACTACCCAGTTCAAGGAGTGTTTTCGTCTCAACAATATTTTTCTACTCTTTATGAAGGTATAATGAGTATTGTCATACTGGTCAGTAGAGCAGGGGTAACCCAACAGAGTAGAATAAAAAAAAAATTAATTCGATATAATAGTGCCTTCGTTTTTTTAAGACGATGAAATAGAGAAAATCAGTATTTGGTCAGACATCAGGGTTGAGTGGAAACTATGTATATATATATACATGTAAATATACTAACACAGTGACTGTGAACTGCGAATCGTTAAATTCAAATGGATCCGCCTATTGTGTAACAGAATGTAGCTCGAAACGTGAACAAAAGCCCAATGAAATAGCGGAAGGCTTGATATAATATAACAACGACAACAGCAGATTACAGCGTCAAAATTTAGTCCTTGGTAAGTACATCATACTTATTGTGTTGTAGAGCAGAGTCGGACAAGTGAGTGCAGTTGCGTACTCTAGTTATGGATAGGAACTTACACGCTTCCAAAAAGTAAATTAAGCCACTGTGGAGCGCCTATATACACTTTTCCACGGAAGGGGTAAGATAATAATATGTCGGGATGCGGCCCGCGTACCTATAAGACTGGACGAGGGAAAATAAGAGAAGAGTAAGTTAACTTAACTCATGTGCAATTATTATAAGTATTATGTATGTGCATACACATATAGTAGTATCTATGGTGCGGGTAAGGTGAGATGAGCCGCAAGCATTCATACACATATACAGTTAATACGGTGGCCCGGTGGCGGCGGCAACTGTAGTCAGTTGTTCAACGGGTCGCGATAATTAAGCACTTTCCTCCACGTTCGCCCGCTACTCTTTCTCCGAAATACTCGCTAATGGACGTGCATTGCGCCCCTAACCAGCACACTTGCATCATCAGAGATTGTTACTATTGCTACAGTACTATGTCCTGAGGCGTCCCAGAAGCGCAACATTGCCCCATATTACGTATGTATACACGTATACGCAGAGGGAGGCAGAGAGCGGTACTCGAACAATAGGATTAATTATAGCGCGGCTCTCTGGATCGCTGCCCCCCCCCCCCCCCCACGCTCTGCGGGAGGGACCCACCATAACGACGCCGACGTTGACTTTCGTCGAGAGAGAGTGCGAGGACGAGTCTCCTGATGGCGCGCGTCAAGTGTTATTATTATTTGACCCCGAGAACCGACTCCGAACGGAGGAGGCTTTCTGTGAGAAAGAGCAAGTACATGCCATGCACGCTCGATTTAATTGCGCCCGATTGTTACACCCGCGGATACGTGCAGAGCGCGCGTGCCTGCACACACATAATGTATACTTACTTACTTACTTACTTACTATACATGCGACGGTTCGCGCTGCCGCAGGCATTCGTTGAATTTCGCCGTCGAACGGGCTCCCGTGCCACCGTTGCTCGACCCGCTGATGATGCAGCTCCTTTTTTTTCGTCCACCCTCACGCTTTTCGTTGAGTCCTTTTTTCCCAGCCCCGCGCGCTTATTCTTTTCTTTTCCCCCGGTTTTCCTCGAAAAACTCATTATACACCGAACGGCGGGACTCGAACATTCGAGCGAAGCGGAGGCTGCCCTTTCTGTTCGTATTGTTTACCGAGCGAGCGGGCGCCGGCTTTTTAATTAAATATGAACGATGGGCAAAGAGGGATCGCGCCTCTGGTATTTTTTCCCCTTCTTTCTGTTAGCTCCGTTTGTGATCCAGAAATTTCTGGAAAATCCTTTTCACAGCTTTTCCTCTTCGCTTCGTTGTATTGGTCAAAAAATCTTTGTCTCACGACGTCTTTAAATATACCTCGTATTTCAATACCGTTCGACGCGCTGAACTCCAACGCGTTCGAATAGCGCCCTCAACGGATCAGTAATAATAATAATAATAATAATAATAATAATAATATATCTACTGATGGAGAGCATCAGAGGATAAGTATAATATGCTTGTAGTAGTGCGACTGGACCGAGAGTATGATTAAAAAAATACATTCGACGCTGTACTGAGTGAATATTGAATATCCAATATGGAAAAGAAAGATGAACAATAGAGAGATTTAAGCTTATATATCGGAGTTAATAAAACAAATCAGAGGAGCATCGGAGTTTGCCGTGATTTGAATAGGTGTCGTGATTTTCTTCCTCCGTATAATAATTTGATCGGGGGTGGGGGTCGCCGGTCGAGATGCGACAGAGTCGACTTCTTCTTTCCCTCTCCCTTCTCTCTCTCTCTCTCTCTCTCTACACCGGTAAAGTGAAAACTTAATGGCCGCCAGCGTGAAAGCGTGTTACCCTGGGCACTGCTTCCACTACTATCTCGTCGTATATTTAAGGCGTTTAAAGCATTTCGAACCGTGAAAATGGCTTCATTTGCATACATACAGCTTTGGAATTCATGAAAAATTCATGGAGTAAGTAAGCAGTAGGTAGGTAGGTATACCGTACTATGTATATACCGAGAATCATACTTTCAGTCGACCCCGTCGCTTTTCTTCTCGCCGCGCAGATACACACCCCATCTGTGCTCCTTGCCGCCGATTTTTTATTTCTGCCCGCATGTACGGAAAACGTGTGCGATGCTTCCTCGCTCTTTCTTCCGCGGTGCATCCCCGAGCGACCACCGGTTGACGGAAAAACAACAACACAAAAAAACGATCCTTCCTTGGACCGTTGTGCTCGCGTATATTAGGTGAATATATAAGGCGATTAATACTTGGTCGACTTCCAATCGCCAACACATTTTATTTCACAAACAATAGTGCCGATATCCGAATCCTAGCTCGTTCGTTATTTGGCAATCGAATTTTGTTGATTTTTTTTTTTTCCAATCGTAGATGGACGAATTTGAACTGCTCGCGGTGTGGTTGGTGATGTATAGGAATAGACTGGAGAAAAAAAAAAAAAAAAAAAGTAACACCGAGACCTCCGTGAAATTTAAATCGCATGGAGCTTTGAAACTAATCGAGTTCTCCTCTCGTAGGCAGAATTAGTTGACGTATAAAATGTAGGGGATGGAAAAAAAAGAAACTGATGAAAAACATGTGAAATGCGGAAAAAGCGAAAAATACCTGATTTTTGATGTTTCGCTCAAAAGTTCCGAAACACGCGGGCATGCTGACACGATTGCTAGCAACTGACTGTACGCACATAATTACGAGGCGAAACTAACTCTGGTGAAATTGCAAAATTCCGGGTTTCACCGCAAGAGGCCCCTTCAATTTTTTGTTTCGTGGTACAGCGGGCTGCATGTGTTGTGTAAAGTACCTGTACAGTTCGGCCGGCGAGGGACGAAAATCGAGTCGCTCCTCGAAAATAGATGACGCCCCGGACGCGCGAGTTTCCTGCTGCCGGAAAAGTGGCACGGAGAGAGAGGGAGAAGCGAATTTACCTCTAGGAGTCGCGGGAGGTGGTCATGGGACGGGATGAGTGTTGCCGGGGTATAAATCAATTGGGCGCGAGGAACGGCGGGGGCGTGATTTTCGCGCGACGTACAGCGTTGTTTCCCCGAGGGACGCGGCCCCCCTGGGCACCAACACTTGGCGAATAGTCCAGAAATATATGTCATGCTGCGTGGTTGACACGGGAAGAAGACAAATCTTCGGGACCAAGCAGAAATAGAAAATTCGAAAACGATCGAATGTTGTACATACACGTACAGTGGGCGGACATTGAATCGTTCCGCGGGAAATTCAAGCATTTGATTCCCTTTGGCTGGTTCTATGGCACGTAACCAAGTCGATCAAGGCCCCCTCCTCCTCCTCCCCCCCCCCCGCGATATTAATTTCGTTGAGGTACGAGCTGTGGGATCGAAAAATTCGAGATCGTAGGGGGGCAGTATCGCGGTTTCCTGACTCCCCCCTTGGGCAACGGGTGCGCGAGGCGTCGAATAATTTATACAGACCGCGGAGGAGCTCAAGGAATTACGCCGGCCAGTTTGCCGCGGGACAGCGCGGCCCGGCCTTGCATACATTCGTAAAACGGGGAGCTGCAGGAGGCGATATTAGTTGAGCGAGGAGGGAAAATTAGTGGTGGCGAATCGCCCCCGTCGTTGTTCTTGTTGTTGCTGCTGCTGCCGCTTGAAACCTCTTTCTCGAGACTCGGTCCGGGGGAAGGAGAGAGAGCCCGCAAGGCCCTCTCGCACCCTTTGGCCCAGAGCTTCCGAGGCTTTGGGGGCTGATCTCAAACGAGAATCCCTCCCACTCCTGCTCTTTCCCCTCGCGATTTTACAAGCCCGACAACTGCTGCCGAGCTAGCTTTTTTTGTTTTCTTTTCTCCTGTCTAGGCTCTCTCTCTCTCTCTCTCTTGGTGCGTGCTCGGGTTCTCCCCCTTGCGGGGTTTTTTCTTCTTCTTTGTATTTATTTCGCTTTCTCCCTTTGAGGGGCTATTTTTTCAGTTCCACTCTGTCGGCGACGTGCTGCCGTAATCGGCTAAAAGCTGCAAGAGAGAATGGGCGCGGGTATTACGTATACCTATACACTACTCTGTATATATATATATATATAATCCATTGGATACGTGGACATTTTTTACGAGGCCCCTTGGACGGGTCGCTCTGATTCCTCTTTCGCTTCTTCCTTCACGGCTGCCACTTTACTATTTTTTTGAAACTCTGATGTGTATACCTGAAACGATTAATGAACATTTTGAGCCAGTCGGCAGGTGAGATGTCGGACGAAAATGCATGGATTTGATCCAGAACTTACCCTTATTGTACGAGTGTAATATGAGCTGCAGGTAATTGTTATAGGTGCTCGAGTATGAGCTTTGGACCAACTGTAAGCAACAACAACGAATCAAAGTAAAAGACAGCTGTCATCGGACAAAAAACGAACTGGTAATGTGCTGACAGTAGTTGAACGAACGGACGGACTGACGAACAAACGGTGTCTCTCAACGGGTCCCGGTACGTTATGTAAACCGACAACGGAGACGAAGTGTAGGCAAGTACACGTTATATCATACGAATACGTAACGCGGCGCGTGTCAGCAGTGAGTACATGGTACAGCAGCAACAACATAGCAAAACCAGTCCAACAGTAGTAAGTATGCAATATTACTACAGCGTCCCGTCTTACGGATACGTGCATGTATCATACCTATATACACATCTAATGCACCAAACAATAGGGCAATTAACATGCAGGACTCGCACGCGCCGGCTGGATTACACTTAACTATAATACGTAATGCACCTGCACGGGCATACTTAAATATATTACAGATACGCCAGTTGTTCATTAATAGTGTGGATGTATCGGGCGTAAGCTGAAGAATGAACGAGAGCGCTCGTATGGGACCGCTCGTCGAACGATTGCAGATCGCGTCTTGAGTACTACATTCCCGGAAAGAATCACGACGATGGTTCCCGAAACGAGAAGAGCTTTTTTTTGTGCATAAGAATATATGATATCATAATGTATTTGCTGCCGTGTGTTTTTTCCTGGTCGGTAAAAATGGGTTTGCTCTATTTAAAATCCAATGTATATATTTGTGAAAACTCCACACAACTTGATACCATTCGCGTATGACAATTAGCCGTAGATATACGATGAAGTAATTATAATCTCTAAGAACTCCAGGACCTCGGCGGCCAAGTGCAGTATATTATACATACATATATATGTACAGCCATGAATACAATGTATTATACGTACTTGTACAGAGAGCCCATTTTTATCGTTCCCAGTGCGAGAGAGGGCGAACGCGCAACGTGCACGCACGACGTTTCACGTCACGTAATTAGTTTCGTGCCTCGGGCTGCTGCTGCTGCTGCTACACTGTTACTCTCGCGAAAGTTCGGACCGGCTTGTTTTGGCAGTTAAGTTGGACCTATACGTCCCTTCGGGAAGCAGCAGCTTGATGCACGCGCACATTGTTTACGCCCTCCCTTTCCCCCCGAAGAAGGAGGCAGGTCGGGCTCCGCTGCTGCTGCTGCTGCCCCTGTTATTGCTGAATAAACAACGCGCGATACATTATATTTGAGCATCATTCGGCCGGACGCGTGATGCATGATGAGTTTGAGTTCTTGCCGTCCGTTGCCGGCTACTCGTACATCTGCACATACGTATTTGCACTCTGTGTAAATATTAACGCTACGTGACGGCGGCCCTGAGGCGGCGGGCCCGGAAAGCAGGCCTTCGTTCCCCCCTCCCGGCCACCCCCCCCCCCCCCCTATCCGATGTTACATCAGTGGCTTCTCGCCAAAGGAGTATAGTCGGCAATATGTGGCAGCGATTTCATGCTCCGTCGAATTGAAATCCGTTTCCTCTTCCACCATTTCCGAGATTGGAGAAAAATTTCTAGCTGTTGGATTACGCTGTTTCGCTCGACAGACTTTGCGTATCAATTATTCTCTGATGCATACATGATACATTTATAATTCAGCTCCCGCGGGACTAGAAGCAGTTTTAGGAGCGGACGATTCATCGAACCGTTGAAAAAGCTCATAATAGTGCGAAACGCACTTTCGGGATTAAAATTTTGGAGGGCTCAACTTTGACGCAGGACTCGCCTCACATTCGATCCAATTAAAATTGAATTTTATTTTAAACTCGTTTCAAACATTTAATTTGATCTAAAATTTTAAAAATAAAATTAAAAACAAAAAAAAAAAAAAAAAATCGTAAAAATAATTAAAACGCAGTATCGATAGTGAACATCACGGGGGTAGGTTTGAGCTCTTTACAATAATTTTATTCCGTTTCCCGTGTGTATTTTGCGTCGCAAAAATTTTCTGATTCAAAAGTAAGACCAAAACGTACGACGTGTTTTTTCAAGTCCCTCGTCTACCTGCGCACACCCCGTATTAACCTTTGTAAGTATGCGCAACGTTGCTCGTGAAATGATATCAGGCGTGTTCCAAATGTTTTCATTGCGATACAAAAGTACATCATATTCTGAGCTAAATGCTACAACCGCTTTGGCCATATGTACAGCGTGAAAAAACAACAACATGAGCCTCCATGTCTCTGCGTATAGGCGACGCCTAAGTATATATTTTATCCACAAACAGCTTCCTCGTCTTTGCGTAAATGAATCGGGGCCATTAAAATGAGAGGCAAAACCAATTCAAAACTTTTAAGACTCGAGGCGCGTTCCATTATCCGAGACGTGAAGGAGGGGTGCATGCTGGTGGTGTGGGGCTTGGGTAAACTCGAATCGAAACCCGACGACTATACGCGACGATCGAGTCGAGAAGGAAGAGTGATATAGAGCAGTGGTCTCGAGAGGAGAGCATTTGACTGTTCAGCCTATATGTATACATTACCAGCCCTCTCCCATCAGACCGTTCGACCAACCGAATCATCCGACCTCGCTGACGTTTCCGCAATAAACCCACGGCCGATGAATTTCAATCAAACGAGTCGGTCCTTTTGCGACGTCTGATGCTTGCCTATTCCGATGCTACACATTATACATATATATAAATATTATCAGAAAGCTGCGAATGCAGAAAAGATGCGATTTTTCATGATATCATTGTTTCAAAGGGTTTCGAGAACAATATAAAGTTATATGGGCAAACAGCACATACTATTTCCTACTCAGTTAATTCGAACGAAAAACAATGGGCAATATTTCACGGCTGTATCGAGTTTAAAAACTATTTGTTGCACACATGGGAACATGTTGACATTATTTGACAATATAGGGCTCTCGCGTATGTGCCAAAGTGTCGAACAGTGAGAAAAAAAGAAAAAATCAAAGAGCCGTAGGTGATTGACGTAAAGTGATCGGTCTTGCTCGGACTCGGCATCGCCGAAAGATGAAGCTGTAGGCGGGCTGGGGCGCGGAACTAATGCGATAAAGGTGGGGAGAAAGTGTTTTTTATTCTCGAAACACATGCGACGTTCGACCATAATACGCTCCCCCGCGGATGAAGGCCAGCAGTGGGGTGCGGGTCAGGAGCGTGCAGGGTATAATAGCACTGGGGGGGGGGCGGCGGGGGCGGGCGGGGGGGGGGGCGGGGGGGGGGGGGCGGGGCGGGGGGGGGGGGGGGGGGGGGGGGGGGGGGGGGAAGAAGGATAGCTCGGCAGGGGCACGCGGACGGAGAGTGGCAGTGGCGCAAACCCCGGCCGGTGATGCTGTTGCTGCTGGCGCTCGGCTCGGCGGAGCCCCATTTTTCACCCACCCCCGAGCGGCCGGATATACATTACACGACCCGACTTTCTCCCCCTCCCGAGGCGCCGCTCCGACCTTCAAGCTCCGCCCGAGCAGCGGTGAAGTACGTACCTGCCCCGCCTGCCCCTGATATTCGTCATCCGAACGTTCCCCGGGCGCGAGGGACAAATTTGATTTTTTTACGGCAGCCGCGCGCAAAGTTCACGGATCCGTGTATTTCTTTTCGCGCGGGCGTGAAAGTTTAACCACCCGCTCGTTTTTTTACTTTTACTCCGGGAGAGTGCGCTCCCCTCCCCGCCCCGGTATTTCAATTTCTTTACGTTAGGATCATTTTATTGTTCGTTTGATCGAAAAGTTTTGGGACTATAATTATGTTGCAGAAGACAAAAGACAGAATTAAATCACGAATACAATGAATACAAGATTATTGCGCGCGCTGTACGATAAAGTTTAGAGGTCTTTTTACCAACCAAAATGTGCCTAAAAACCTGTTTATTTTTTTAAGCAGCGAGGAACTAATACCACACGAACGTAAGAAGAGCACTTTCCTTATGTTTTGCATGTGTCTAATGGGAAATATATTAGGTATACAATATCAATCAAATCACTGAATTCCTTTTTGTGAATCCTTTGATGTGAAGCATTTGATACGGAACTTGCGGATTTTTAAGATCCAGACTTGTAATAGCATTACCATAGTTGTGTTGGTACAAATGATTTAAGAGACGCGATAAAAAAGGATCTTTTATATGGTTGATATGTATTCAGATTAAAAAATTTAATAAAATAAATGCAAATAGTGAGACAAAAAAATTCAGACTCGCAAGTGAACCAAAAGCGAAGTTACAGAGACTAATCGTACTTGTCAAACTTGCGATAAAAAAGTGTGCTACATGATAAATCTACTCATAATTTTGTAACTTTGATTAGGATTTGAAAAAAACAAAATATAGATTTATTGGGTAATATTTTAAATATGTTTTATGAATCCATCGCGTGATAAAAAAATTACCGGGCACAATTAAAATTCTGCGTTATATATTTTACTCTGTAACGGTTTTCCCGTTGAACCGAACGGTTCTAAAAAGAAAGCATATTTTGTAAGTATTTGTTGACCGGCCAAAGTCAGGGTTTCTGCCAATTTTCAAAAAGGCGGTCTAATTACAACACTGCTGATGAGACTCGACTCGAGCAGATCTGGTACCCTTGACATCCCCGGATCATAATAAAAAATCAATACATCCCTCCTAATCGGGTATAAGCCACAATTTTCGCCACTGTAGATCCCTACAGCTCGAACATCGACGCTACAGCGCACACCTGTTTCCATAAGTGCTTCGATACAGAGCGAATCGACCCTGCAGCTTCCTTCCTATATCGGCACCCCCCCCCCCCCCCTTAGCTCACACACGCACATCAAACATGCAGCGTTAGTAGCGTACTCACCCACAAATCACACGCACGTGTATAATATACACACTCGATTAACCGTGCTCTGTTAAACTGGCATCTGCCATGATTCTTGCTACGCCCCTCTTCTCTCCCAACTCTCTGCTATCAAGGCGGCCACCAATCTCCGCCACCTTTATTTATTTTCCTTCTACTCTCTCTCCCTCTCTTTCTTTCAGCTCCACACTTCCAGGTGTGTATATACGTATACAACCTTCGGGTTGGTCTGTACTGCAGAAACTGGGTCTCGATCGCTGAGGTGCCCGCTCCGTTGGTTAATCTCGGACTATCCCAAGTTTCACAGACAGCAAATGCCCTTCCAAGATTTTTGCCTCTTCCTTGGGGAAAAAAATAAAATGAAAACCAGGTTGAAGTACCAACCGAACAACAAATGAAATTCCTCGACCAATCAGATCAGAGCCCGACGCGGACGAGACTCGATGTACGTATTGTACAATATGTATATTTAGAATCCCTACCCCATCCATGCACGTATAATATATTATAGAAGCAGTTGACAGAGTAAACATTATAGTATGTATATATATGTATGAGGTATATGGACGATATAAGTAGTATAAGGTACGCTAGTTTCAGCTGCACTGCGAGTAAAAAGGACAAACGCGCACACAGGACGTATTATTACTTACTCTCGGTGGCTCTTTGAGCTGCAGGCATCAGGATATCCTTCAATTGATCGGCCGGAGAGCGGTGCCCGGGACAAAGCGAATTGTTCGCCGGACCGTCTCAAAGGGCCGAGGTGAAAAGTTGGGCGTCGCCGCGTCGTACCAAAATTGTCGAGCTACCAATATACTAGCTGCTGAGCTTGCCAGAGCTTTTATACGGCTTTTGCCGAGATAAATGCTGTTTCAGTTGCGCACCGTATTCGTATATATGTGTGTGTGTGTGTGTCTGTGTGTTGTTATAACGGTCTCAAAAGCTTTTTGATGCGGCAGTCGTTGCTCGAACGAAATAGTACATATTATTATTTGTACGAATTCACCACGGCGTACCTCGAAATAGTATTTGATCAAACGAAATTAAAGTTATCCATAAATGGCCGCATGATTGCACTGAAAAGTGCAGTATTATATTTATCCGTTTATGGTCTTTCCAAGCACGCGCTTGCCCACTTTGATTACATCACTGCGCGGTTTATATATAATCATGCGTGCGTACATGGGCACATATATGTATAATAACAAATATAATACACGGAACAACGTGCGCCTGCATTAGTTGGAACGGCAACGGGCACCAATTTTAATTACTCGTGCAAATCTGGGGGCCGCCGTACCGCATCAGCGGCGTAATTGGAGGCTCCGCGGAGGGAAAATTATGCCTCGCGCGGGTCTTGCGAAAATTTTTTCCAAGACAAATGCCTTTCCGCGGGGCTCTTTCTCGCGCTGAGCGCGAATTTTTAGTTTGCCAACGCGTACACAGGTGCGCCCGAGCCGTGCCGACGCACAGGGAACACGTAAAAACTTCAAAGTACAGTTAATTCTTTTTCTTTTTTTTTCTTTCGCGAGAGCATGCCAGGAAAAAAATTTAATTGCTCAAACTGCGGCCAGCGCTAGCTCTGCCCCCTCCTTCTCTCTCTCTCTCTCTCTCTAGCACACGCGCTCACAAATATATATATATTAGAGTAGAGAGAGAGAGAGAGAGAGAGAGAGAGCGCACACGCAGCCGTTGGTGGGCTTTAAATAAAAATGATAGCTCGCCACGTACCTGGAGCACTTTCCACGCTCTGCTATGAATACAAGCTCAACATTTTATGAGTGAAAAACTGTGTAATTTTAATATTTCATATTCACGCCCGCCAAAGAAATAAACACAACGGCCCGGCTGGCCGCTCTCAAAATCTTTTTGCCTCCCTCTTTTGCAGACGTCTCTTTTTACCCTTATTACCCACGTCATGTTTCTACTCCGTGGAGAAGACGGCAGGTGTGCATCGAAGAAAAAGATAGAAACTAAACAAGAGAGGTGTAACGAATGTACCTCTTATATGTATATATATATACGTGATGTATAGTAACGGGGCTACGACAGATGTCCTGTTTTCCAGATTTCTCAAAAATGCTAACAACAAAAACAAAGACAGGTGATGTCGACGGATATATCTGTATGAATATGATTATCGGGAATTAAGGCCTGCGCACGGAGCGCGGTGGCTCCGAAAAATCGTAACAAACGACAGTGCAAACCAATGACACAATACTAATAGCCTTTAGCATGCTCTAGCTTAATCTTAGCATATATACATGTGTACATATACAAAAAGCTGCTTTGCCGTCGCTGCCTTCGCTATACCGTCGCCGTGGATTATGTATATTACATGTGCTATCTGCGTCGACTTAAGAAAAGTCTCCCCTCAGCAGCCCCGACCCCCGACACGACAGGTCTAGTCTCCGTAAGTCAATTTTAAGGGTGCTCCGATGGGGTTCTCCGAACTCGGCAGCCAGAGATGGTTCATTTTGTTGTGTTGAGGAACTTTGATTCGGACGAAATGCCTCGAATGTCGGAAGGACGATGAAATTTACATTTCAACGGTAAGAGGGAGGCCCAGTTCAACGTCCAATACTTTGAAATTGCACAGCCCTATACGTCGTTAGAATGCCCGAAACTCTAGGGGTTTCAGAGGGGTTTTGAAACTTTGTTTTCCTACAATTTTCGTGACAATTTTCCTGCTAACGATTGAACTTTGAATTTTTTTAATTTCGATCGATATGTATGATAACATTGAGTAGCACTTAATTTTAAAAATCCTATTTCACGTACAAAAATATCCTGTTTTTCGTGAAATGGCTCATGTATATTAATGTTATGTGGTGAAATTATTGAATTTACTAAATATACTTGTATTACTTATTATAGTATATAATAACATTATTAAAAACTACTCTATTCAAGTTTTAAGTGCAAGATAAGTATACTTACGAAAAGTAGTCCCCTCGTCTCTTCATCGGTTGTTGATCGCTTACTGCTCAGTATAATAGGTGTTCACTCGATGGATGACTAGATCACACTGTTAACGAAGCATATATCAAGTGAGCTGCGTAGCTCATTGCGCAGTATAGAGTGCGCACCTCAGCTAGGTCACCGACCACTGACTCACTCAGCTGACTAAGATCACAGTGTGATCGAGTCATCCATCCAGTGAACACCTATTATACTGAGCAGTAAGCGATCAACAACCGATGAAAAGATAAAGGGATTTCCGTAAATTCACCAAAACCACGACATTTCATGAAGCCTACGTCTATCAGCAGACCTGCCATTACTGAAAAATGACAATAGAGCCGGGCCCAAAAGTTTCCAGCCAGTTTGGACCTCTCGTAACATAGAAAAAATAAAAAAAAAATTCTGAACATTGAATTTTGAAAGCCTCATTTCATTGAATAAAGTATCCGAGTTATTGCGAAATCATACATCTATATATAGGTAGGCAGACAGATGCTCGTTGTTTACCCTTTATTTATGACAAAAGTTGCCGAGATTTCCGCGGTGTCGGCTGTTGCTGCTCTAAACTACGCGCTGCAGCTTCCATAGTTCTCGAGATGCCATCAGAATTAAGCAAGCCGGCAAGTGGCACGTAAAGTATATATATTATACAGCTCGAGCCCAGCTAATATATATATATATATATATATATATGCAATATTTGTATGCCGAGACGCGTTAGCGCGCTCCTTCTGCAGCAATCAGCATGCAGCCCCCTGCAGTTTTGAGGCACACTCTACGCCTGACGCGCCGTATATACTGTACATAGATGAGGTATATAGGTACGATACGGGGAGTACACGCATGAGATGAACCGATGCATGCAGGGTATAAGGAGAGAAGAAAAAAAATTACAACTCGAGTCGTCTGTGTATACAAATTGGCGACGGTCGAGGGGGACAGAGAGAGAGAGAGAGGAATGCACGTCGATAGCTGCAGTTTGCACGTCTTGTAGTACTACTCTCTGATGGCGGCTTACCTCCGCTTCTTGTGCCACTTCAAAAAGTGGACCAGACTAGACGTGCCGTGTCCTCCGATGGCTGGCTCTCAATTATCACCGACGAATGTTGTTAATTAAATTGAAAAAAAATCCAAACGAGGCTGACTGTACTCGACGACTGCCTATTATTATACATGCACTCTATGATATGCAATACATAATGATGATAACAATAATAACGAAGGAAATATTATGTATAACAACTATAATACGAAGAGGCACACATCGAGCGGAGATATCGCAACAAGTATATATATATATATATATATATACGCTTGAGTTGCTCCTCGAGTCCATACAATATATGCACTTATACTATTGGCAATCTAAAGGCGTCGTGTCGCATCACCACGCGAAATCATTCAAGCTGCACAGACAGAGTATTAGAGGGAAGATGCAAGCTCGGGATG
The DNA here is from genome assembly GCA_030522625.1 of Copidosoma aretas. NCBI lineage: Eukaryota > Metazoa > Arthropoda > Insecta > Hymenoptera > Encyrtidae > Copidosoma > Copidosoma aretas. Next base: position 20,092 of record JAPYYV010011272.1, on the reverse strand, counting down.
CAAAAGTCGGCTGCTTCCGAGCTGCGTCGTGAATCGTGCGAAAATTTCGTGGATTGGAGAAAAAGCTCCCCCTATAGCTGAAGTCTCTCGTTTGCGCAAAAATCGAACGAAAGGGACGGAAACGCGGCGCAGAATGAAGTAATGTATACGAGTGTCAAGCTCAAAGTTGAGTACAAAAAACTGTAAAAACTAGTTACCGCAACGCAGGGGAAAAAAAAATCAAGCCCAGCGGGCTACCCTACATGTATATGTATATAATCATATAGGAGCCCACGGGGACACGCACAAATAATTCACCCTCCAGCGTTTCGGGCACGCGTGCAATACGTGATGGATATATACGGCTGCGTATCCGAACGGGGTGGAAGCGCTATAGGGCCTGTGCGCGATGATTCAGGCTGGGGTCCCGATCGCGCCGTACTTACTTTCGTGCAGATTTGCTCGTTAACTGCGTTCATCGCAGCAGCGTTACCATGTAGTCCTAGTATACTTATGCCGTACGAACGAAAAAGTGGGCACCAAGGATCACCAGCTCACAACCTGTAACTGCGCGCGTTATTATTGTGCATTACGTTGTACATGTATGACATCACACACATGCACATATATTCTTCAGCAAGCGATTCGTACAGCGGAGATGTATTTAACGGTAAGAACCTGCTGTACATCGTGTGTATACGGGTGATGGCGCAGTGCATCGCGATCGGGTGTGGTGGCCAGGAGCTTTCGAGTGCAGAGCGCGAGTTGAAGGTAAAGCGGGCTGCTGCTGACGCTGCTGGAGGGCGCAAATGAATTGATAATTGGACACGTGTTTCACAGCTGCCTCTCGCACTTCATCCATCCGTTCGTCCGTCCGAGTATCCGAGCATCGAACTCTAGCTCTCGGGGGGGTGCATATGTACTTACAGTGGCAGGCACTGCACGCAGGTCGAGTCGAGTGCACTCGATCGGGCGCGTGTGCGCTAATTGGAGACGCAATTAAAACAGCCACTGCGCCACACCGAAAAGCCACGCCTGGCCGCCTGGGCTCTCCTATATATATTTTTTTAGTCGTCTATGTATATATGTACTGCAGGCGAGACGAAGCGAAAAATAACATGGAGGGTGCGCATGGCATGGGGATCGAGAAGGACAGTCAACAGGAACGGCAAAGTATAAGAATTCGAGTAGCCCGTGCAGGTCTAGCTCGTTGGTTAATTGAGCCAGGGAGCCGAGGGAGTTGGTGTTCGTGAATGGTGCTGTGTATACGAGCTCGATCGATCTGCTTCAAGAGTCCACAAGCTTGGCGTGTGTACGTCTATAGATACATTCCAATGAGTGGTGTGTCACCATCGCGAAATGCGGTGGAGAGAGGGAGCGCGGAAGAGACATTTGAAAAAATAATTTGCAAAGCTTTACCATATAATTATTATACGATTGTTTTTCTTCGAAGCTCACGAGAATAGCTTTTCAACTTATACGAGATAGGCATTCGGCATTCGTATGTGATTGTAGGGATAAGTTTTCTCGTGTCAAAACATATTACAGAATAAGCCTCAGTTATACTGGAGTCTCTTACGCTATTTTGTTTCAAATTTCTGGCAAACAATTCTAATGCTGTCCGATCTATTTTTATTATTCATATCCATAATCAGTATTTGACAAGTTTTCCTGGTCAACAGCAAAATAATGGCAATTTTTTTTCCTTCAATGAAACTCCTCCGAATGCCAACCATAAGTATTACGCGTTTCAGTATACAAAGAAATATAATTACGTCGATACACTTGTCTTTACAGCATGTTTTCGTATTGTGGTAAAAATGGATTGGGCTCTGAGCGATGTGATTTTGGTGTTATTTTTCTTTGGACCAGCATTGTCACTTTTTTCGGCTATATTTTTACACTTATGGTGGCTCATGTGTTTAGTGACGTATCAAGCGAAGGGCCCTGGGGGTAACCCCAAATAAAACTGGATATAATAGTAAAAATAAATAAAAAATAATTGTTAGTTTCGTCAATAATTATAATATTATCAGAAAGTACAAATAAATTCGTTTTTGAGTGTTTTAGTATACTCAATATTCGTCATGAGCTTAAAGATTAGTATTATAATTGAGTTTTCTTAAAATTTTGATGGTTTACCCTTTATTTTTTTGTTGGGAATATATCATTCGTGTAAAATAACATAGAATAAAATTTTGCATGTGCAATTATAATTATTTATAAGGAAATAATTAGGACTCACAAAGAAATTTACACAAGAAACAATGTTGTTGAGCGAATTTTTCAACATTTTTTTTCTTCGAAATGAAATGCTTGACCTACCAGTTTCGAAAAAGAAATTAAAAGTGCAGTGCTTAAACTATAACCTACAATTTTCTTCAGTTTAAAATAATTGTTTATACATATCCGCATGAGCCACCTTAATTTGGAAATATAAAAAAGTATATTCCTCAAAAGTTCTAAATGTGTATTGAATGAACCAACATAACTCCGAGCCGAATTCTTATGCTACATCGAGTTGATAATTAAAGAGAAGCATACATGCATATATTATACTAGTATGCTGTAAATATCTGCCGAGTAGGGTTAACCAACAGAGCTTTATTAAAAATAGTTACACCTAATTACCAAGTCGTTACATACTTGATTGAGATAGATAAAAGTACATGCCACCTTTGTATATATACTTACGTGAACTTGTGAGCCGGAGACTTTTTGTTTCTTTTCTCTTTGTTTCGTGAAGTACTAGCGCCCGGTAAACGTATGAGCGGCAACAATGACAGCAGGTACAACTGCAGTTTGGCACAAATTTTTAAGTATTTACCAGTTGTACCCATTAAAGTCGAGCTGAGATATGTATACTAAGATTTTCATCCAAGTCGTTGGAATGCCGATATAATATTATATATACATGTATATGTGTACCGACCCCTACCACCCACTATCTCCCTCTTTTATTTCGCTATTCTCTCGTTCTTTCGCCGTGAGCGATGTAAAAAAGCGCCAATAAGCTTTGCATAAAATCAAGAAAAAATACCATTGAAAGCGAATAACAGTATATTGCGAGCGTCACGAAAGTAATATTGAAATCGGTATGGCAGTATTGCCCGAGTCGAGAAACTTCTCCGAATGCACCATTTGCTTTTTATAAAGACGATCAGAATCGACTTGAAATGACATTTTTTACAAAACTTCCTTGCCCTTGAGCATTAGCAGTCTTTGTATGATTAAAGTGCAGTTAATTTCGTACATACTGTGAAAACGAGTTAAAAAAAGTGGCACAAAGTACATTTAACTTTTCTTGATGAAATCCTCATTCGTATCAGATGGGTTCTCCGACTTAAAAATAAACAGTTCCAGATACACATTACATTCATTTTTGTCGATTCCAATGGAAATTCTATCAACGCCAAGACGCGGACAGTGGCACATATTGTACGAGGTATTTATATACCCCCCGTTGTTGCTCGCCAATTAAAAAAAATCTCAGCGCAAGCCCCACACTGGTCGAGCCCCCCAATCGCACAAGTATCTCCGGATCGGTGCATAAACTATCGCTCGTAATCTTTCGAGCCTCGTCTGCTCGATTTACCTTTCATTAATTTGAGCGAGCAGAACGACAGAGAGAGAGAGAGAGAGAGAGACAAGCAAGCCACAGCGACCGTACCGTCGAGGCGCGCTCAGTTTTACGATAATGGCTCTATAAACGAAAAGCGGATATCGAAGCCTACTCTCTCTCTCTCTCTCTCCCCCTCCTTCACGGTTTTTTATCAGCTAAATTGATCGCCGAGCAAAGTTAACGCACCGCTCGCGCATGTCTCTCTCTCCTCCCCTCTGTCCCGGCAATCCCCGATCGACCGTCTTTCATATCGATGCCCCCGCTGTTCCGACTGCGCGCTGCACTCGGGCCTGTGCTTGCTGCTGCTGCTGCTGATGGACCGAAATGGGCCCAATGGCCGGAAAGCATTGCGCTCTTCTGTTCTCCCATCGGCGCTTCTCCTGTCATTCGTCACATTCCCCTATTGTGTCGTCTGGCTAACCATCCCCTCCCCCCACCCCTACTAGCTACCTTTGGATCCCATGCCGTGGATTTTATTTTCCATTCGTATACTTACTATTTTTCCTATTTCGGATTTTTTCTGTTGCCACACTTTACGCACTTTCTATACGGTTGCGGAACATATATGGTATAACAGATCCAGCTCTCACATACTGTTTAATCGCACGTACCATTCTAGGGAAAGTTCACAAACTATAATATAGGCGAGATATTTGGATGCATCAATAACCCAGGCGAGATTTGCGGCAAGATTATCGATGAATCGACTTTAAATGTTTCCGTGGGTTGAGAGGGTTGAAAATATCATTCTTAAATTTATTTATTAGCTTTTCTTTGAAAACAATAATAAACTTAACAATAATAGACTTTAAAATTGTACTTAATAATACTTGGCATACACGAGAGATATTGTCTGTAACACAACGATATAAAACGTACTTTATTTTTTTTTTCTGATTTTGCTGCACGAAAGTAGCATGTCGGCTTTTTGAATTTATCGACCCATTCCGCGAAAAGTAAAAAAAAATACTGTATATTAACACGGTCCTCCTACTTTTCAATCAACCACTTGTGCCTATTTTTCGCCCGTTCCCATTCACACAGCACAACTCGTGACTGTTTTTATTCAACCGTGGATGGTTGTTAATAATTCAAATGATTTTCACACGGAGCTGGACTTAATTGTTGTGCCGAACTTGCTCCTCTGTGGCAAGTATATAAAGTGCGCTTGCTTCTAGACGCAAGGGGTTTCTCCGTCCGCGTGTCAAACCCTACCGTTGGCACCGAGCTGAAATCCAGAGTCAAGAGTTGGACGAGAATCCAGTGCAGAGTGGAGGCCGAATGGACCAGGACTCTGGGCCATCGAGAGTTTCTGCTGATGGTTCTTGGAATTCAAATTTTTCAACGAATTGTCAGCAATAACTCCGTCGCACGCTCATTGTATTCTTAATCAGATTGGCATCTCAACTCAACCTCAAGGCCCCGGGAATTTATTTAAACGCTTTACCTCTTCGACCCCCTCTCTTTCGCCATCCACTTTTTCTTCTTGTTTACCCAAACTGAAATAGCGACTCCAATTTCCTCTTGGCTATGGAATTGGCGGTAGCACGATTGGGCGAGGGAGTATATTTATACAGAGGACGCAGCTTGAGCCTCGCTGCAGCCGTTCCCCTCCCCGCGCACGCCACGGTGAATGATATATACCGCGGAGAAATAATGCGATAGCGGGATATTATCGGGGCTTCGAAGTTGGGCGGTAGGTATTTGCTGGGGTTTTTAGACGGAGGGGGGGAAAGGGGCCTTGTGTTTTTTTTTTTTTTTTTTTTTTTTTTTTTTTTATTGTTTCGGCGCACCCGGTGTGGCAAACAAATTCAAATTCAGTGCACCTGACAAGCTATTTTCCTCTCTCTCCCTCTCTTGTGTCGGCGCTGCCGCTCCCGTTTTGGCAAATAAAAGAAAAATTAAACAAAACAAAAAGCCGTGCTCTGCTATCAGCAGCCGAAATAAATTTTATTCCAACGATATTCAGAGCTGACGCGGAAAAGTCGGATCTCCGAAGCCCCGCGTTTATAATGATTATTATGTTGTATCCCTGTTATGGTTTTTATCAGCGAACCGCGCAGGTCGTTAAATATTTTTACGAATACGTCAGGCGTTTTTTTAGTCTCGTAAAAAATATCGTGAGATGTTAAGACTGGCTTAGGTAAAAAAAAAAAAAAAAATCAAATGAGATCTTACAACTGCACCGAACAACACCGGCATCTATAATATGTGCATGAGCGCGTCCTATAATGAAATTTCGGGCCACTCAAGTGTTTTGAGAAACGGCACGAGTTTGCCTGCGTAAGTACTAAGGACTCGTCGGGCGCAAACCGCGGGCTCATCGATTGCGGGAAGGAGTATGTATAGTACACACACACACGCACACAAACGCATGTATGCAGCAGTGGCGGTGAGAGTATAATATATATACAGGAGCAAACGAGGGCCGGAGAAGGAGGGGGAGGAGGCTTCCGCAGGCAGCCACGAAAGTGCAGCAGCTGATAATTCAAGCGTTGGGGCACTTGCAGACACTTTAACTCGGAACAAATAGAACAAAGTTTACAGCTGAGGTTAACTGCGAGGGATTCGTCGCTAGCTGGGGCTACGCCCCTGATTAAATTATGTATTAACTTTCGGGCTGCGGAGCCGAGCCCTCGCGTGGCTCTCGTTCGATGGGAAAACCGGGCTCGCATTAGGGGCTGCATCACCGCCATATATATATACATATATATCTCGAGAGAACAGGGGTACCGAGTCGGATAAACATCAGCTCGCGCTCTGCTTTTTTTCAATTTTTTTCTTCTCTTCCTTCGATCTCTGATGCTTATATTTATGCAGCCTGCCCCGGCGGTAATGATATTTCTTTTCTCTCGATCGTCCCGAGGGTCGAGATGTGCTTTTTTTTTTAAACTGTAAGAACAGAGGACGACTGGAATTTCGGGGATGATGCATCGTGTATACATCGTCGTTGGAACTCGCTAAAATTCAAACTTCCTTTGTCGAAATTCCGAAATGCGTTGTGCTACTTCCACGGAATGCGCCACCCGGACATGGCTGGACTCAAATCCGACCCGCTAAATTCCGTATAACCTCCCGTCCTCCGCCGTGCTTATTACTCGTACGGCGGCATAACTTTACGCCTCGCCGGATAAACCACGCGCGGCTTTCGTACTCTGGACATATATAATTATATGGTATTGGGCCGTTCAAAGTTGAAAAGAGAAGATTAGAAAATATAATCCACCCGCTCGATCGCCCAACGAATATGCTATCCTATCATCGTCATTCTTCCCGATTTCTTACAATATCTCTTGACTATCTTGTCATGCTCCCTAAATGTCTTCGAGTGAATTTTTAACTCGAGTACGAGTGACCGTATTCTCACTCGACACGAGTGAAAATTCACTCGAAGACATTTAGAGAGTAGTCCATCGTTGTTATAGTGACGATAAGAACAAATTCCTCCTCACTATGTCCCAACTTCTGTTCTGGTTGTACGAGGAGAGAAAGGCGTCCCCGATCAACCCTTGTTTGAACGATCGTGACGTAATCTTCGTAACGGTTCAAAACTATCATGCTGGCACACTTTTATCAAGCAGCAATAGTGATAAAAGGAAACAAACGAACGTGTACATTAATGAAAATAACGCCCAACAACATCGAGTAGATCTACTTATGAATGGAAAATAGAAAAATTGGCTCGTCCTGCCTTACTCGACTGTTTCTACTTAGTCTGATACACAGCGGACTATTAACAACATAACAGTCATCATCATCATCATTGTGTGTGATCGAAGGGAGAAGGTGGGGGGGGGGGGGGGCAAAAATATCGCAACCCCGATGATTTCCTCGCATGCACGACTCTATCTCCAGAATCGCAAAATCGTCCTGAATTATCCGGAGAAACGATTCGCCTGACAAAATGTACGTGCGGACGGCAAACAGCAGCGGCATTGCGCCACCGAAACACTGCACCGCATCGGATCGTAAATCGTCGAGCGGAAGGTCTCCTTTTGCGCTCTTTTCTTCCGATTCTCTCTCCCCGGTTCAGCGGAGCTCGAAGAGTCTTGGCTATATATACCTGCCATCCAGTGCATGCGCTTCTATAAATACGTACGTCTATCCAGGAGTAGGCTATTGTGTGCCCGAAAAAAGCAGCAGCAGCAGCAGCAGCAGCAGCAGCACTGATGGATGGTAACATTTCACGGCCAGTATATACACTTACAATCTCTCTAAGCTGCGCGGCCGCACATATCACACACCCCCGGCTGTAGGTGGGAGTGAAGAAAGCGACGAAGGCGCTCGAAGAACCTCCCCCCGTCAGTTACACGCCGACTGCACTTTTCCGTGACAAATATATATGTATACAACTAAATTGTTCGGCTACAATAGATAGTCCCCTCAAACCTTTTTCCGATCCATTATCGGCGTTTCGTCCTTTCTATGCTCACTCTCCCCGACTCCGATCCAAGATCATGTGACAGCTTATATAACTTACTCCTGCGCAAGTATATACATGTATAAAGTTCATAGCTAGAGCTGAATAATATAATAATAAAGGTCGTCGCTTTAGGCACGAGTCGCCAACATTTTCACAGCAGTACTCGGGTAATGGCTCGCCATTGAGCGGCTATTACCTATACTTAAGTATATACATCATCCGTCGTGAAATTTTTCCCTGAAGGGCATCTCCGTACGAGAAAATTAACTTGTTTTTTTTTTGTCCTTGAGGAGCTGTGGAATGCGTTTACAGCGTAATCACCGCACCGGAGGCATAAACTTTTCCGGACTTCTCTCGGAGGAGGGATTATTTCATCAAGCACTTTTTGCCTGTGTAACCGTATCCATCGTAGAGTTCAAACGAGTCTATCTTTTTTTCGTTCGATTTCCGACAGTCGGAATACGTAAAATTGTGATCCACAATCGACACGTTCAGTGTCATACAAAGGTATATCATCATACGGGTATAATATATACAACGGAATAAGCGACCTTGGGTCTTCTTCACTTTCGTGCAGCATCCAGTAACTCGTCTGCAGCTCGTGCTCAGGCAGGGGAACATGGCCCAGAGGAGAAGCAACAACGACGACGACTCGACCTCTGGGTAAATATATACTCGCTCGGCCCCGGCCGAATTAATCGCCGAGGAAGAGACAGCGGCGCACCAATGGACTGTAAACTACTGCTGTATATATATAATACCATTCGGCAGAGAGAAAAGCTGAGCTGTGAAGCAGAGAGGAAATGAACGGATCGAGACCACGCCAGCGATAGGTATATAGATGGATGGATGGATTTCTCACGATCGGAAATTCGTGCCATTACGTGAGCTGTGAATAATACAGTACTCCACTCTCCCCTTACTGTCCAATTTTTATTTGTGAAAGTTGTTATTGGCAACTGCAATACTTGTACAACCCTGTGACACCTACTCGCGTACGCATAGACCGACCAAAGTCGCCCCTGACTCGTTTCGCGTTAATTGCGCCTCAGGAAAGCTTACTGGTTTCCATTTAATGGCCCGACTCCCCTATACATGGATTCCCGGCGATCGGTTATTGAGAAACGCTCAGGATTATTTTTACTCGATTTACAAGTTGCTCGTATTTTTCACAGCCGTATTACGAAGCACCATTTCCTCATTTGAATGATTTCCACAATCTCCCGTGTACTCGCTCTTATTTTTATCAAATTCATGTTGCAAAAATATCATTGCGTGGCATTGACACCGCAAACGAAAAAAAGAAAAAAATTTAATTTTCTTTTCTTTTTTTTTTTTTTTTCATCGTTTCATGCATTAGCGTTGAGTAGCTGCATACCTTCCGGGCATCGCACATTTTTAATTTTAACGAGCGGCTCAGTTCATGGCAGAATAAGTACAGTAATGTTGCAAGGGAGACACCACCAACACGTATAAGTATGTACATATTATACGCCAGATACCGTGGAGCGATAATATTATAATACGATTATTACATAATATCTGGTGTTGTGAATTTACATAAATGTATATCGAGTACCGTGTATGTAATATATAGATTAATCTCGATGATATACATTGACGAAATAAAAGAATATATACATACGTTCATCACTTACAATCTTTTAAATGTCAGTTAATTATTATATACTTATGTGCATGAAATAATGAACGAGTATTGTGATTTTTCGTTTGAAACGTTGTACTCGCGTAACTGACGCAAACAGGACGAGCCTCTAATTTATACGCGTGAAATAGAAAAAACAGGGACAATCCTTTGCCGGATAGAATTACCTGATAGAATTCGCTACCGCAATTATATACTTATCCCAGCGACGAGAGAATGTTCATTAGTATGTGGCTGGGCATGTTGTAGGTCCTCTCTCGGCTGCTCAGAGGAAGAGCAGTACACATATATATCGTGCTCTCGCCTCTCTGTCCGAAAACTTTGTCTAAAAACTCCTTCAACTTTACTCCTTTTTTGCCTTTCCCTGCGAAGTTTCTTAGTTAGCGAGCCCTCGGTGATTCAAAATTATACGGAAAAGGGGGCGGCCGGAGTCGCGAGCTCGTCTTTTCTTTCTTTCTTTCTCTCTCTCTCTCTCTCTCTCGCTCTCTCTCTGGCTCCTTGGCAGCGTTAAGTGAATAAAGTATGTGAAAGTTTAAGTTTTGAAAGCATGAAGAATTTAAATTTGATTTTCTCTTGTTTTGACTTCCAATTTTCAATTTTCGCGCCCTCGCCGCGGCCCGAGTTGAGATTTGCTAATTTATGGATAAATTCAAATCGAGTTAATTCTAATCAAGTATTCCGCAGATTTTAATAATGGCCCGTGACCTCGGGATTAATTCTCTCTCGTTTCCACGTTTATTCGTGGATCTTCGTGTTCCTCCCCACAAAATAATCGTAGTACCTAATGACAGCTCCTCTGTAACAAAAATCAGAAGGTATAAAAATCAAGTCCACACATCATCCATATACTGCAGAATAGCCTAATTCCATGACTATATAGCCTCGAGTATCTCCTATTATCTCGCTACGTATAAAAATAGTGCACTGTGTGGAATCGAAAAACCGATTGGCAATTGAAACTCCATACAGCTGCAGAATTGCCGATGCCCATCCTCAATTCGATTCATGAGTCGGCAAACATTCATATATACACCAGCTAAAACGTCAGGTCGTTAGTGAGCCTGTGTATAAGTATAAGCAGTGCAGAAGCTCTGTGCGGCGCGACGACTGTTTTGTTTGTAAGGATGGTCGGGAGTTACGTGAAAAAGCAGAGATCACTATGAGTCCTGAAACACCTTGAATATTTTTCAATATTATTTGAAGTTTATCATTTGAAATGAATCAAGGCCAAAGTTAAGCTCTTTAACATACTTTCTCGTCAGAGTTGACTACAATCATTTATCTTTTCACTTGGACGAAAAACTTGTAAAAATGCAGATATGAAAAAAAAAAAAGAAAAAAAAAACATATCCATTGATGAATCGTTGTTTGTACAGTCAGTGGGTGAAATTTCGGCGCCTTTCGAAGGAAATCCATGAAAAACGCGAGCGAAATATCGAATTAGTATATATACGCTGTGGGAGGAGGTCCACCTCTTGTCCTCACCCCTCAGTCGACGCAACTCGAAACACATGGCACGCGTGGTCGGTATGCTTTGCAGGGCTGAATCTCCAACCTCTTGACGTAATACTATTTTATTTTATTTTTTCTGCACACCTTGGCGAAAGCTCTCTCGAACAATCGTTAAATTTTTTCCGGGGAATCCTCTCAGCCTCCGTGCTCCGTCGCCTCAATTTACTTTTTCGCAACAAAAATAACCCATAAACTTTCCTCCTCCCCCCGCTTCCTTTGCTCTTCGCTTTTTTGATCTAGAGCAGATCGTTAGTCGCTGCTGCTGCCGCCACGTGCTCCTGACAGCAGCTCTCGGTTCGTAACTTGGCCCGGCGCTGACACACTGTACGGGAGGGGGGGACGAGAGTGGGTGGCTGCTCAGCGGCCGAATTGCTTTTTCAGGAACACTCACGCGCGTGCAGACCCCCCACGTGCACACGGTGCGGGGGCAGCAGCGCTCTAATACACGGTCCCCCGTTCATCATACCTCTGTATGCTCGTCCATGCTCGCGCGTGATGCGAAACTTTTTCGTCGCCGGACAAACAAAAAGTTGCGGTAACTGATTATATTCGCGTGTAAAATGCACAAGAGGCACATTCCCGGGCGGGGATGATCGACGCGGACGAGTTGCTTTCGGGTCTCTTTCACAACGCGCGTCAGAGAGAAACATATCGTAGGCATGTTGAGTACTCAACAGGAGTGTGACCCTGACCGCGCGATACGAGTTTTGCGCGTGTTCGGCCATTCGGACCAGGGGAGAAAACAAATTTGTGTCAAGAAAGGGAGGAAAAAAATAGCGAGCTAGCATCCAATGACGAATAAACGAAGCGAGCGAGGCTTTTTGAAGTACCTTCTGCGTACTTGCGAAACGGGATTCGTTAAAAAGCTCTTGGGTAAAAAACTGAAAAATAAAAAAAACAATCGCAACTGCAGGAGTTCTCGGATCCAATGGAGTTGACCGGATGGTCGATCGGCAAGCCAACATGCGTCAGTGAGCAGACAGAGTTTCGCTGGGAGAGCTCGTGATTGGCGTTCCTCCTCGGCGATGATAAACAAAAATGTAAGCACAGCAGCCGACTGTAGGTCCACAATTATATTATACACCATGAGCGATTCTCCCGGATTCCCCTCTGCTCCCGCCGATCATAAACAGACACCGGACCTGCACCTACCATACTGTACAAGTGCCGGCGGACGAAAGAAAAGCCGTCCGTGCGCGCGTGCCAGGACGAACGCGTGGGTGTAGTAGGTAGAGGACGCGGCGGGGGTGGGGGTAGCCGGAGCAGCGAGAGGACGACGGAATTCCTGGCACGGCCGTCTTCCGCAAAACATCTGTGGAAATATTTGTCCCGCCGCCCGTACCACTGCCTCGCAGCAGCAGCAGCAGTAGCAGCAGTACTAGCGCTACGTCTCGCTTGAGCAAATACGGAGCGGAAATTGAGGCTTCTCCCTGATGTACGAGGCTAGCTGCTGCCGTATGCCGCGCAGACCTTCTGCCGCTGTAACTCCATCTCTTATCGATGCTTCGGCTGTACATATATATATATATATATATATATATATATATAAACAGGCGGGTCGTCGTAGGTATATATGCTCAACTTACACGAGCTGCGCTGTACTTTTCTTCGGGTTATTTGCAGACGGGAACTCCGTCTATACTTGGTTGTTGCTGCATGTCCCGTGCGAGAGAAGGAGAGCGCTTTTTTTATTTATTTATTTTAGACCCCCGTCATTCAGTCCCCAAGACTCGATTGACGCACTGCCGGAGCATCAGCAGCCCGAATCATTACCGCCGTGCGCCAATCAATCGCCACTGTTGCTATGTTGTATACTTATATACATTTATATGGTTATATACTTTCCATCAGTCGTTTGTTTTCTCTTTATATTTTTTATAAATACTTTATACACGCGTTTGCAGGTCGGAAACACATTACAGTAGTCGTTGTGATCGAAAGAAAACAAGTTATCCCAGTATTTTCTTCCTTGCGTGATCCTTCGTACCCTCTACACCACATACTTATCCATTTTGTTCAAATACTTTACGGAAAATTGCATTCTCCTTTAGGATTATTAAAAATTCTTCATCAAGTTTCTTAACTAAGTACGGTCGTACAGGGCTACCGACTTAAAATTTGCCGGGGCAAGGGTCCAGGCCTACACGAGATAACTCTATATATATATACAGACGAGGTCTATCGAAACTTTGACTTTTGTAAACTTTCAAAAAAAAAAAAAAAAAAAAAAAAAAAAAAAAAAAAAAAAATAAAAAAAAAAAAAAAAAGAAGAACAAAAAAAAAAAAAAAAAAAAAAAAAAAAAAAAAAAAAAAAAAAAAAAAAAAAAAAAAAAAAAAAAAAAAAAAAACGATACACGACGTGATTTATTACATTATTTACTTCAAACTTTAGCCGCAAACTGCAGATATTGATGCCAGAGTTTAACTTTTTATTTGATCGATCCTCGACAAGCGTCGTATATGGCCTATGGAAAATTAGTGACCTCGATAAATCCGGCCTCTTTGACGCGTGGTGAATGATTTTTACCTTCGCCGAACCTACCGTATTTTTCCAAGAGCCCCGGATCCGATCAACCAAATTTACTTTTTCCTCCTTTTTCTATTTTTTTTTTCTCTCCTTCTTGGCCTACTTCCGACGATAGCCGATATATGTATAGTACATGTACTATTGATTGGTAGAACCTCTGTACGAACGGACCCGGCTTTTCAGGATTAACGGGGTGGTCCGATCGCAGATTTGAGAGTTGATTTTTTTGTTCTCTTCCTCTTTCAAGACCCCAGAGCTGTGGTGTGTCCACTTTTCTACGATTTGAACGTCCATCCAATTTTATTGTACCTACTTTATAACAATAATACGTATATATTATACATGTGTGATCCCGTAGAGAGGTGCAGGGGACTAACTACCGCGCACGAAAATGTTCCGGTGTGCGGCGTCGCGAGACAAATTCCGCGCTACACACTCATACTTATTAGGAGCAAATGAAAAAGGACATGTTTTGATATATCTGTCGTGTCGGTAGGTCTATGTACATGCGTGTAAAAGAACAAGGTACGAGGAATGCAACTTGATAAGACTTCCAGCTAATCGCACTGGAAGAGTGGGCGGGGAGCAAAACTTTCCGTCTCCCTCTCTCGCTCGCACATTTTATGTTTTTATGTAGGTGCGCGCGCGCCTTATAATAATTATATACCATGCAATAACTTGTCGATCGACGCAGCGCTCACTTTCGTGCTGACCGATCTACCCGATCTACCCGCACTACGCACCTTACACTTTTTAAATTCACGCACGTATTTTTACAGTCTGCAGTCGCTATTGTCGTTTTCAACTGATACCTACGGGCATTGGACTCTGTACGGAGATGAAAGGAGAAAGGGAGGGATGGAAAAAGTTGCCGTGATTAAAATAATGTAAGTACTTATCAAAGAATAACGTAAGCACGCTTACCCGTACAAGTACGCCTGCAATGTACATAACATATGAATATGTGTATAAATATATGTATGTGCGTACATCGTATAAGCAGAACTTTGGCAGCTTGAATCCACAAACACGTATCTATGAGACGCGGGGAACGAGGAAAATTTTGCCCTCGCGATACAGTACGACGATACGAATTTTCTTACGCTCGAAAAACTTTTCGATACGTCGCCGGGGACGCCTTTGGAAGGATGTCTCCGCGCATACCCGACAAATTGTCGGCAGCGTCCTCCTCCTCCTCCTCCTCCTCCTCCTCGGGCGGGACATTTTTTCCCAGCCCCTTATACCGATACGCATCGCGCGCGCCTCGCGTATACTTATTCCGTCGGAGGGGAAAGAAGAAAAAGTTTCGCGTGTGTAGGGGCTGGCATTGAAAGTTCGTGGATTCGGTGAAGGTTCGTAGTTTCGTCGAGCTCCGGCAGCCAGTAACTTCGGGACGAGTGGAGCTCGATAGACAATTAGTTAGAAAAATATGACAACAGTATACTTAATAGTGGTAATCTGTGCGCGGCAGGTGGTGTACCTATGTGTAGTAATTTAAAAAGAATTCTTCTTTCCCGTGGGCTCGAGTGTCACGCGATCAGCGAAAAATTTGCTGCTCACACGGCGCGGTGACTAACTAATCGGGTACGCTCAGACGTCATCGTGGGATTAACTTCAGATAGTATCGCACGAATTTAGATCCATCGAATTTCACTCTGTGTATGCAGTATACTTATTCCCGAATGAATAAATAAATGCTACGATGTGACTTGTATATAGTTAATAACTATAACAGCGATGAGGGTCATAAAAATTCTTGTATCATTGTAAGTAGTACCTTTTCCGAAATCTCGATATTTGGCACGCGCCTGCATAGCGGGAAAAAATAAACATATGTATGCAACACAATGTAACCCGGTATACTTAATATACACGCGGATGAACCATGCATACGTGATACATCAAATACTAATGTATATACGTGCAGTTGATGCTGGACGCGCATATGTAAAATATGTATGTAAAAGTTCCGTATGCGATGCTGAGGCTGTTCCATATGTACTTACAAGTGTACATCATACGCAAAAATATATATATATATATATATATATATGGAGCCGGTATACAGAAGAAGGAAGAAAATTACCGTATCGAAGGATAAGCAGCGCGGCGACAGCCTATAATACTCTCTCGCGTCAGATTTACGAGCTAGTTCGCTACTACGGCGGTCATACAGTAATGTAATAGTAGTGGAGCACGGGAAAGAGGCGGATGTGGGATCGAAGGGGAAGAAGGGGGGAGAGATCGAGGCTAGTTACCTAACGGGAAAACAGAACTTGGCGAATGGTATTAAACTTGGCACCGACCGACAATCGCAGCACTATGGCTGATATTATTACTATCACTATTATTATTATTATTATTATTATTATTATCATTATTGGTATCATGTGTGTGTGCCAGGTATTCGCATTATACATACATATAATATATACAAGTATGTATATAATATAGTATCACATGGGTTAGGCTTTACTGCAGCTATGCATATATATTTATACACCGTCCGCGCTTCCGTAAACTATACACGTATAATACACGTGTAAAGGTACCTACGATGTGTTACCTATCCAACGGTAAATATAAGATTTCGTTTCATCGAGGCTAAAAACGGCTAAAAAAAGAACACCCTACGTACACATCATGCATATGACTGATTCCGCGCCAACAACTTGGTACAATGCAGAGGGAACGATGAAACAAAGGCACCCTTAGGTATATAAATATACTATACCCAGTATACGAGTGTATCGCTATGACAAAAACAAGAGCGCGATCTGAAACATGCCCTCTGTATAAGTATACAGTCATGGATACTGTATATAGTATGTATCAATTGCGCATCGCTATCGTCACCATCGTCGCCATCAACCCATTAAGTATTATGTACATCGCATCGGCCGCTCCACGCTCCGATTCAACTCTCCTTTTTAACTTTATCATTTCATTATTGTCTCGCTCTCCCCTTCCGCCCAGGCAACGTCGCGCTGCATCTCGCTCGCCGCTGGCAAAATAATTGCAATCAAATCGAGCGCGCGATACTGCAACACCAGCAGCAGCTATACGCATTATAATTGATACAGCGGCCCGACCGATTTTTGCTTGCCTCTCTCTCGATCGCAAGGAAAGTAAGAGTCCTCGCATAGGCGCGCCCGTCGCCCGATAACTGTCGGCTTGGCGTTTATTAATTATAATCATACTTAGGCGCAGAAATAGCACGAAAGACGACGCGAGCAAAAATCTGCAGACCGAGCAGGGGAGATGATGGACGTCAGCGATTCGGCGCAGTTCTCCGCACCAGGATAAGTTTGAGGCGTGCCTCGGTGTAGCAGCAGCTGGTCTGTGGTACGAGTACTTTTTGATAGCGGTAAACCGATGTCCGATATGAGCCGCTGCGCTTCAAAGAGCTCGTTGTAGGTTGTAGGTACTATTCGCACCGCACTATATAGGTTTGACTGTAAACAGCGGCAACCGCGTGGGTCGGAACTCAACGAGAAATTCACCATCACGGAAATCGAGAATTTAACCGCAACATGTCGGGATGAAAATTCGTTTTCTCGAGTGAACTGAGTCGGATCCAAATTTCTTTTGGCCCTCTTATATTACGAGGTTGTGAAAAATCGTCTGATAGGCTGGGTATACTAAACTTATATAGGTGCCCTACTCGCGACGTCGTAGTTCCCGATAAGTCTTGGTGCATGTATATATATTTATGAGGTACCCCACTTGGATGTTATGTTGCTTGAACACTCAGGACCACTGCTCCCTTCCTCTCTCCTCGGAGAATCAACAAAAATTTGCAAAAAAAGTCAAAGATCGTTAATCCAAGGCCACCGCGTCGGTATTCAGCAGC
Organism: Copidosoma aretas; assembly: GCA_030522625.1. Lineage (NCBI taxonomy): Eukaryota > Metazoa > Arthropoda > Insecta > Hymenoptera > Encyrtidae > Copidosoma > Copidosoma aretas. Next base: position 2,510 of record JAPYYV010011272.1, on the reverse strand, counting down.
AGCAGCAACGACATTAGTCTTTCAATGGAACGGCACACAGTATACATATAAAATATACATACATATATTGATATATTGGTGATTTCACAAAAACTCGAATAGTTCATGAAGCCTATGGTTAAAAACAAGGCATTTGATTATTGAGAGTTGGAACTTTTTTTAAATGGTATGAACCAAATTTTGGCAAGATGGAACACACAGGCCCAAATGTCATTACCGTAACGCAGAGCATTTCAATATATCATTTTTAGCGGCTTGCGGTGCCTGCGCGTTGAATTTTTTAATTTTTGTGAAACGTATTTTCCAAAAATCTGAACCAGAACCGTCTAGCACCTTTTCTTGTAGTTTAGGACGATAAAAAAAAATGTTCAAAAATGTACGAGGCGTTCCAATCGTGATTTACACTTATAAATTGCGTGAGATTTACTAGGGCCAAATGATCCATTCTTTGACATTTGGATTTTATCATTTTGTACAGTAGAGCGAACAAGAATACCTGCCATTTTTTATCAACTAGAAATTCGAATGTGGCTATTTGAAGTGTCATTGTAGTTGTACAGTAGATCCATTTAAAATAAGCGGTCATTACCGTAACACACCTATTCACACAGGTGGATGAAAGTATCGGCTGGTCGACTACAGTGTACGAAGGTGCCTTGTATGCATTTGTACCAAAATAAATTTCACTGAAAAACTCAAAGTCGCCAAAAAAGTACTTTGACGGTAATGACTTTTGAGTTTTTAAAAAATCCCATTCAACTGAACGTATGTTGTCTAAAAATGACAATAGAGCCGAGCCGAAAAGTTCCCCGCTAGTTTGGACCTCATATAACGTAGAAAAAAATAATTAATGAATTCTAAATTGATGAAGTGCTAAATTTTGAAAATCCGATTTCGCACACGAAAATATCCCGTTTTTCGTGAAATGACTTGTGTATATTTTATTATCTAGTCAAATTATTGAATTTACTATGAATACATTATTATTGTCTCGATTGTATTACTTATTACAATATATAACTACATTATTATAAACTACTCTATTTAAGTTTTAAGTGTAAGGTAAGTCTACTCACGAAACGTAATCTCTTTATTTCTTACTCTGTTGTTGATCGCTTACTGCTCAGTATAAGTAAAACATGTTCACTCGACGAATGACTAGATCACACTGTCAGCTACTGAGCTTAGTCAGCTGAAGGAGTCAGTGGTCAGTGACCTAGCTGAGGTGCGCACTCTATACTGCGCAATGAGATGCGCAGCTCACCTGATGTTTCGTTAACAGTGTGATCTAGTCATTCGACGAGTGAACACCTATTATACCGAGCAGTAAGCGATCAACAACAGAGTAGGAATTAAGGAGATTGTTTCGTAAGTAGACTTATCTTATACTTGAAACATAAATAGAGTAGATTTTAACAACGTATACGCATATAATGTAATAAAATAATAAGTTTTATAATAATCATGTCTTCATATTTAATTATTGTATTATATAATCTGCACAGAAATAAATAAATGAATAAACATTGACGAATAATCGACAACCAATGTAACATACTACAGCCAACACTTGAAACTTGAACAGAGTAGTTTTTAATAACATATATGGGTAATTTCACAAAAACTACGAAATTGCATGAAGCCTATCTTTATTAGTAGACCTGTCATTACCGTAACGTCTGTTAAAAGTTTTTTGCAAATCCCATTAAAATTAAGATGTGCTTTTGAAAACTGACAATAGAGCTGACCCCAAAAGTTCCCAGCTAGTTGGGACCTCACATAGAAAAAATTAAATTTCTCCTTTTTTTGATAATGTATTCGAGTTTTTGGGAGATCACCCATATACATTAATACATAAAGTCGACAGTGGGGCGGCCGCGAGGGCTCAGTTAAGTGAGTGTACTATACTATGCTCGAGGCTTATATTATATTCTTATGTAAGTATTGGCACATGCATGCGTACTGTAGGCTACAGCAAGTATAAAATATATATAAGCTCGTATATGGTACATAAATCTGCATGCAGACAAGAGAGAACGCTGAGCCACTACTTCCACCACCACACTGTGCTGTGGTCTGGATATTATACCAGATGTATAGGTACAGCTGATGCTGATATCTGGTTTTGATACTGCATGGTGTGCATGGGGTGTGGGGAACGGGAGAGCCGGAGCTTGCACATATTTATACATACATACCATACCCCCGTATAAGAGTTAGTTATCCGCCCGCGGATGGCCACGGAGGCAAGCAGGTGCGTCGACCAGGCCAAGCCATGGGATCGGCTCTTTGCTCGTTATTGTCTCGCTTTTCCGCTATAGCCATACATCGTCTACATACCCGATACACATATACGTTTGGCTATAGGTATATATAGGTATATATACTACGTACATTTCATATTACACCCGTGTGGTAGTATATGAATGATCGAACACTCTGTCAAGATCACGCTTCCTGCTGGACTGATGCTCTATCTTCGAATTTCATAAGTATTTACCGATACATTA
>JAPYYV010011271.1:0-10869 GCA_030522625.1 Copidosoma aretas | reverse complement strand
AACTTTGTCGCTGAAAGTTTCGTCAAGCAAAAACTTCCTCGCACACTTTTTTTCATTGAAGTTTACAAGTTTCGTATTTAGTGCACTGCCTATTTGTCAATAAATATTTTTTAATGAAGATTATTTTTCCAAATTCTGATCATTTTATCAGCAGCGCTAAGGTATTCTACGTACCCATGCCAAATATGGAATGATTTTGAGCATAAATAACTGAGTTACGGCGATGTATGTTTTAAAAAACTATTGAATTTAGGTGTTTGAAAAAGAGGGTTTTTATTTTTTATCTCAAAAAGTATGACTTATTTAAAAAAGTTTTGAATAAAAAAAACTTGGTCGCAAACTTAAATTCCGTTTCGAGCGCTCAGCGAGTTATTGGATGGGACTCCTCAATTACTTGCTTTGAAAAAAAACTTTAAAAAAACTATTTCTGTATAAATCTTGATTCATAAAAGATTTATTGAATGAAGAACTATAATTTAACAATCTCAAGCAATAAATACATAAAATATTAAATATTCAGAGATAATGCGATCACTAAGCTTACTAAATTTGTTATATTGGTAGAGTCTTTCTTTGACATCCTACATCAATAAGATATTGATGTGCAAAATATGGGTACTTTTTTGGGTCGAAAACATTATTTCACAAAATTTTGCAACCTACCATTAATGCATATTCTCAATTAAATTTTTTTTTTTTACAGCTAGGGCTAAATGGTACAGTGATATTTATTTTATCAGAGTTGGGCCTTTTTAATAGATGTTAAAAGGTGATCCAAATTTACTAAGAATACAGTAACATGTACAGTATATTTTATTCCTGAGAAATAATCAAAAACAAGCATCCATGATGAAAAATATAGTTATTAGCCTACTTGGCAAAGTGATTGGCTACTTTCTGACAGTGATTGGCATAGCAGGTTTAATAATGGATTAAAATGTAAGAATGAAGTAAAAAATGAATTTTTTTGTCATTTTTCATGCATTGCACAATTATTTAAATAATTACTTAATAAAATATCCATCAATATAATAATATTTTTAATAAAAAATGTAATTTGTTTATTACTTAAATATCTCAATAGTTTTAAATGTATCACAAACTTAAATAATAACATACATACCCGAATTGTTAGTTAAGACTCTAATTTAATGTTATATTACTGAAAACTGGTAAATCCGTTTGTTTAATACATATTTTGTTTTTTGATGGATTATTCTTTTTATTCATACAACGAGTATTTTCTGAATTTTCTGATTTTATTTTTTTATTTTCATAAAAGTTTGCTTCATTTTTCCTTTCTTGATTCAATTCTGCAACGCTATTTTTCTGACTAATTATTTTTCTTTTCTTTTTTACTTTTCTTCTTTTCTAGAATTTCAAGCTGTTTAGCTCCTTTTTTATTTTAGCTTTATTATGCTGCTGCTTCTTAGTTTCACTAATCTACCCTTTAAAAGGCGTAATAGTATAGAATTTCTCAGTTGTATACTTATTTTCTTTGCGTTTTAGACTTGGGGGACGATCTACAAAATTGCATAATGCCTTTGGTTTGTCTCTTATGCTACAACATGCCTAGTCTAATGCATCACAGTCCATTTTTGAGTTATACTTGTACTTGTTCTCGTGTTATTATTATTCAGACTTCTTTTACTTGGTTTATCATTATATATATTTTTTACATAAGTATCACATTTGGAACTAGCATCATTGCTGATTTTTCTAATATTAAAGCTTTCATTATCATTGAAGGCATTTCCAGTATCTGATGCCGACTAATTGGGTAAGAGCATTGGCAAATCTTCACATAAATTAGTGTCACCCGTGGAACCAGCATTATTACTGGTTTTTTTAATATTATAAGTACTACTTAATAAATCAGCCTTTTCTATAGAAATGTTAACTAGCAAAGCTTGCGCTATCATTTAAATTACTTACAGTGTTACTTGTAGATTCATTGGATATAAGTATTGGTAAATTACTAATGTCAAAAGTTCCAATCTTCCCAGATATTTTTACCGACTGATTAGATCCATCATTCGCTGCAACCTTCTTATGTGTATGAACCGTGAATTCCATCCAAACTTCTTTTTCGACATAAGTTTCCGATTTTCGCAAGTATAATAAAATTTGTTTTGAAACTATTGATTTTTTTGAATGAGTTTTTGTATTATGATTGTGGAAATCTAACGCTTAATATAAGCTGTACCCTATAGTTTTGATGAATGTTTAGAATTAACAGATATGATATTTGCTGTCGGGCTTGCTTGCACTATCTCGAGATCTGCAAATTTTGTAACACTATTGGCTACACATTTAATGTAGCTAATGACATCTGGATCCTAAGGAAAAAAGCCTCATGCCTTAAAAACATTTCTAATGGCAGCATAATGTAGTGAACATTCGTTAACAGCTTTTTCAAAATTGGTGCCAGTTTTTTTAAAGTTGGCAGCCCCAAGGAATCGTTTTTCCTCTATTTAAACACACTCTGTTTTCGTCAGCTGGTTGTAATATTCGTGTCACGTTTGGGTACATACAAATTAAAATAATTTATAATTTACTACACAGTTGGCTTACTTTAAGGGTCACATGACTATTGTGACCGTTAAAAAACAATATAACTGGCATATTAACTTTTGATGTTTTTAAATATGGATGAAACTTATTTTTGCGATATTCGCAGAACAGCTCGTCATTTATCGAACCACTGGGTGTAACGCCGATTCCCTTACTTATCAGGAACAGATCCTGCTACAATAGCAAGCAATTTCGTGTAAGGGAAGACTATTGTTGATAGAGTTATAACACCATCAGCTCTAAAAGTAAATATTACTATTTAATTAAGTTACCTACAAACTTTTTCAACCAAAATTAAGTTTTTTAAGTAAAAATTTCTCAGGTACTATTTTTTTGGGCAGACAAGGAGAAATCGTTAATAGCAAATAACAAACAGGGATAATTAAACGATTTAGAAACAAAAATATATACATTGCAATGGATCTTTTAAAATTTTATGTCTTGCGAATAATAACAGTTTTTTTTTGTATATACTTGTAATTGGAAAACAACAGAAACATAATACATAAATATTTTGATTATTAATATGCTTATTCATCAATTTCACACAAATTATCACGTGCTTTCTAAAACAAATAATTAAAATATGTATTTTTGAACATTTTAGTATATTGATGAAGTTCTATTATTTAAATTAGTTATTGCATTATTTCTTGGTTAGCAAAATTAGGAATGTGAAATTTCTGATGGAAAAATGAGAGTCTTACATGCTTTCTCTCATGCTTACAACACTGCTGTAGAAAATCAAAAGAAATAAACCCTAATTAAAGAAACGTCGAGAGACTTGCTGAAAATTCTACATATTTTTACTCGCTTAATACAATCATACATTTCAACTTCATCATAAAGAAGGTTTTATTGCTGTTACAAATGCCTTTATATTATACCTAAGCATTAAGTCTTACATCTAATTAGATTTTACAGTTTACTGCAATTTTATGTCGTAAATCAATAATAGGTAATTCTTTTATTTTCAAATTAACTTGAATATTATTTGGAAATTTCCCATGATATTTTATATCATGAAAAAAAGTAAAAAATTACGATTGAATATAAGAGGAATTTAAATTGTACAATAAAACGAAGTTAAAATTTTTCTCATCTAAAGTATGATATTCAATCCAAATTTATACTTGTAAAGAAAATTAAAAGCTTAATTTTTGAGCACTAAATATTTTATGCAGAACTTGATTTTTTTTACTTTAAAAGTTCTTAATTACAACTATGAAATTAAACTTTAGCATTCAAATCTAAGAAAGTAAGTTTTTATACAGATCAATCATGATTGTGATTATAAAATAGAAAATATAGTGCGATAAGAGATATGTGAAAATTACTAACAAAAAATAAAATTAAACGATCTTACTCTACATAAGGTGTGAGAAGCAACAATAATCATGTTGGTTATCCTATGTTTAAAAAATAGGCTACTTAGAGAGAAACCAGGATAGAACGATCCTGATTGGTTGGTAACATAAAAATAACGTGATTTTATCGGCAATCACTAAAAGGCTTATATGTAACCTATAGGTTATGAGAAAAACGAGCAAAGCCCGTTTGGGTTTGTCTAGTGTTATTAACAAAATAAATCTATAAATTAAAAATATCTTAAAAATATATTTTTCATCACATTGTAAGATAATGTTTCATAATTTTTTGTCTATGTGTACGAATATTATCCCGTTTTTTGGAACTATAGTAGAAAATAAATTTTTTTTTTCCCGATACATAGTGTTACGTGGGTTTGTGGTCGGTTGGTCGAACGCGAAATAGGTACACAGTAAGGACTATTAACTTCTTTTTATTATTCTATTCTTTATGACCGAGGGAAGAGCCAAGGGTAGCGCGGTAATCAGGAGGCACGTCTGCCAGTCTCGAGAGTCCCGAATCTTGTCCTTATCCTCTACTCTCTGACCCGACTCAAGAGTTCCGCTTCTCCTCTCTCTTGGTCATACGTCTCTATCTGAGGTGGGGCGCGTACGTATTAGAATGCTATGTATACCGTACGCCAAAATAGATAGGGGGCTCCAATTTTTTTTTAGTGCGCTGAGTATTTGGCGAGGACGGCAGTTTGAATATTGTATCTTTCAATTAGTAAATTTTTTTATCGTTAAATTATTCTTTTTATTTATGTTTCTCATAAGCTTGCTTATAATTTGAAAAATGAATAAAGCTTGCGATACTAATAACTCAAAGGTACTGTAAACATTTGCTGGGCGTTGTGTATCTGGTAGGTATCAAACATTTTAGTTTAAAATAATAATGACATTTTACTCTAAAGAAGTTGTAATTGAGCTTTGGATTTTAAGTTGTAATCTTGTGTAGACTAAACCGTTATCCTGAATAATTATTTGGTAAAACTACATCTTAGAAAGATATTTATAAGTTTGGCATTTATATTCAGAAAAATTTCATTATTAATATTAAGGAATAGTATCCTAGATCGATGTATAGACCCCGTAAGCCCTTAACCGTATAGCCCAGTAAGATTTTAACCCTTTATAACCTTAATCTTGACACCAAAATCTCATAATTCCAGAACCTCATGCAATAATATACCCAACTAAAAAATTGAATATGCATTTTGTCTTACCTGCACAATATCACGACTTATCCCAAAGATCGTATTACCATGTCGTCAGTATCTAGAAACACCATAATACTTTACTAATTATGTCTTATCTAGCATTCTATTAAAAATAATGTATTTTTAAAACGTTGGGTGCTTTTAGCGTCATCCATCCTGAATACACGGGGTACCAGTCATGCCAGGACTTATCTCCTTAAAGCAGGAATATCTGAGCCAAGAACAAATGAAAAAGATCATTGAATTAAAGAAGTGATTGATCTCTCAACACAGAGGCATCCTTTCCAGAAACAAATAGAACGAAAATATATTAGGAGACACAATTGATCTACGAGATCAGAGGCATCTAGGGTAGAGTAAATTAAAAGCGGATCTAATAAGAGACGTGATTTGTCTACGAATAAAGAGGCACCTACGCCAGGAACAAAAAAAACCGTGTTTGGGTTTGGAGATGCGATGGATGTTATAATAAACAATAATGGGTCTTATTCTTGATAATTTTTTGTAATATTTTAATATACATGTCAGTTTTAAAATTCTTTATGGTGCGTATTGAATTACTTTCAATTTCATGTGGGCTGTAGTCAAGAATTATAAAGAGGTCGATATTTTTGGTTTTGAAGGAGCTTTGGATAATCTCCATTCCAAAGATTTTTTTCATTTTCATACATTCCTTATCTTTATAAAATAAAAACATAATGTTTGTAAACTTGCTTTGTGCCCATTGAGAAAGTGACGCAGCTGACAGAATCAAATCATTTGCTAAGGCTTAACGACTTGCCTGAGCTACTTATCCTTTAAAAATAGCGCCCTGACTATCACATGCACCACAATCCGGAATGTTGTCAATGATTTTATAAAAACCATGATAAAAAAATTGTATGCGTCTCGTGTTACACGATGCAGAAGTAAGAATTTTTAAGATAGTTAAAATATGTATGTATTAAAAAGGAGAGCGAGAGTCTGTTAGTAAATAAAATTTTTTATTTAAATAACACACACACATGCGCAAACACACACAAATATATATGTTCCTATATTATATAATTGTATGGTTTCAGGGCGAGTACTAGCTCCCGCTTTGCTCCCTCCTGCTCCCCCCTAGCTCCTTTCTAAATAAAATAAATTTCATTTCATCAACCATGAAATTTGACCCAAATAAATTTGGGCTAACTCCCCCCATCAGCTCGCCTCTAATCCCCCGCCACCCCCCAGCTTCCCACAAGCTTACCATAACATTCCCCTCGATCTTCCCCCATTTCCCCCCAAACTTTTTTTCGTGTTTCGTCGTGAATTTTAACTAAATTATTAATTCCTCATTTCACCTTATTCAGCCACAATTTCTATGAATTTTTAGCTTTAGTATTTTGAGTGGAGTATAACATTTAAGTCATTCAAATAAGTTATTGAGAAAACTAAATATAGAATCTTATATAATTTAAATAAATAGTTTCTATGTATGAATTCTACAAAAAACTTCAAACAATAAATTATATTTCAAGAATAATAGCAAGTAAACCCCTAACTGTATACCGTATGAACGTACGTACACTTATACAACATCTTAAGGAGGCTTGGGCGATTTTGAATAAAATTCTGGCTAGCTCTTCAATTTAGAAATTAGGTAAGTAAAGTATGTCAGATTTTTTTGGAAACAAAAATAGGTAGGTCAACACATTCATTTTTGAGAAAATCGCTTGTGAAGATTCCTCATTTTAACACGTAACCTTATGGAACTATAAATTCAATTGACTACTGTACCGCAATAAAATGCTGTGGGCCCAGAAATTGAATAGGTACATTATATACTTTAAATTATAATGAATCTGTTACTTAAAAAAAAAGATAGCGTCAACACGTTGAATTTCGAGAAAATTGAAAGAAAAGTAATTTATCGTCTTCTACGCATGCGCAGACGACAATGACGAGTTTTTATCGTCATTTTTATTGATATTTTACAAATTTATATGCTCATTAAACTCTTAATTTCAAATATATGATTGAGACATTTATTTATGATATTAATCACAAAATATTCATCATAATCCTTAGAACCTTAAAAAGCCCCTCGCTTGGTACGGCACCAAACGCCCAAGCCTCCTTAATATATCATGTAGTATTGTTTCTATTTATCGTCTACACAACGCATTCGCTCCTTTTCATGTTTGTAATTTTTGGCAAATGGATTATTACTCATAATATCAGTTAAAAGTTCTACATGTTTATTCATCAAATTTTTATTTAATTATAATCTTATTCCAACAGCAATTAAATCATCGTAAATATAAATTTTCAACATACTGCGCCGAAAGTAGGAACTTTCGTCCCGCTTCGCAGAACGAAAATTACTTAATCCGGTGCAGGATTGGTAAAAAATCATATACAACCCACGGGAGGAAATAAAGAAAGTCTCAGAACACATACATATAACCCTCGGCTTCGCCTTAAGCGTCAAATGCCTGTGTTCTGGGACATTCTTTACCTTTCCAACCTCGGCGAGCAGTGTACTATTGACTGCATGACGGTCCTTGTCAGTCAAATAGAAAAAAAAATCAAGTGAACTGTGATAAATTTGACCTTTATTTTTCAAGTTGTAAATTGACTCTTTTCTTATATGGATGAAGTTAGCAATAAATGTAGCGAGACAAAACATATTTTTGTAATATTGAATCAAATATCTGAAATTACCATTATGTAGTAGAAGATTTCGTAATTCTTTATTGTAATCACTCAATGGTAGTAAAACAATTTTGTCGTTCTTACAATAATTTAATTTTTTACATTTCTCTTACAAAAATGCAGCTGAACAATGTGGACACTCAAAATTAATTTTTTTTTATTCTAATACTTTTATTTCTGATAATGATTAGTTCACATAATTGTTAAAAATAGGTTTTGATTTGGATTTTTTACATGCAATTTCGCCTATACCACAATCAATAATTTTTCCTTCTCTTATTCTTGAATTACGATTGTATAATTTTTCAACGTTGTTTTTTATTTTATCATCATTGTTCAAATTAAAAGTTTAGAAGAATCTATACTCCACACTTCCTGTCAATAACAACGTCAAATAGAAATGGCTTGAAAATTTTGATAACAAACAATAATAATATCAGAATTTGCAATAAAATGTTTATTTAAACATCATATATCTGAAAAAAGCCTTGTATTTTAATTTCACTTCCATTAACACCAAATACACTAACATACTCTTTATAATTTGTTTTGTTCTTAATGTGATTACGATATGGATGACCATCAATAAAATCCTTAAAATATCCCCATTAATCCATTACCGTCTCTTGTAATTTGAAATTTTTTTTTTAATTTTATTATTCGGTCAGATTTTTAGCAATAAGAGTTCCATACTTTTGTTTATTTCTTTTATTTAAGTTCCTATCATTTTCGTAATCAAAAATGTTTAAGTGTCCATAATCATAATTTACATTAAAAATCAAAGTTAATTTTGAATTATATAGAGTACTTCCGAATAAATAATTTCTATCGGAATTTTAAATCTTAACTGTTACTAATACTTAAAAATTATCAACAAAACTCATCATTTCAATGTCACTTCTATAAACACCGAATTGTGACATTTTATCAGCGTAATCTTCTTTACTGTTGATATTTTGGTAATAATCATTTTCTTTAATACAATTTTCATAGGTAATTCACTTTTTCATTACTTTGTCCACTAAAACTTTACGTAATTGCAAATGATAGTTTTCTAAACCATACAAAAATACAAAAATTAGAGAAACACCTGAACAAACAAATCCATTACCTTCATCTTTAATTTTGAGACGAGACATTTCTAATCTAGTTATTTCTCTTCAAATTTATTCTTTGTTGTTAAAAATAATTTAGAAATAGCTGGAAACAAATGTGTCAAAATTGTTATGCACAGAAGCAAAATCATAGATACGATAAGCATAAGGCTAGACTGATAGGACATGAAAAGAGAGGGAGTACTAATATTTGAAAAACATGTACCGATCGTATACAAAATATTGACCTTGTTTTTGCACCTTTTACTTTCTGTTTCCATAGATGCTTTGAAAAAATGAGCATTCTTTACAATTAGAGATTATACACGGTGGGTCGATAGGAAGAAAAAACATAAAAAAGATAGTGGATGGAAATGTCATCATTAAATGTTTTTTTATGAATTAGACTTATAAAATGACTTTGAAAATTGTTTCCAATTTTATAAGAAAAAAGAACCGAGAGTTTTAGATAAATATGAACTTGTTGTTTGATGAATTTCACACCAGTAAACCTACTAGAGAGACATGCACGGCCCACGATTTTGCAGTTACAACGAAATAAAGCTTATGTATATAATTATACCCGTAAATAATTTAAAGTATTTATGCATGTCAGGCACAAAAAAATAAAAAATCTAAAAAACGTTTTTAACGTCAAAAAAAAAGAGACTACTGTCAGTCACACAGCCGAAACAACGTGGTCAAAATATCGTGTTTAGCACTCGAGCTGGCCGCTTGCGGTAGCACTGGGGCAGTTGCCGCGAATCTTCCTATATTAAGACATAAGAAGACAAATACTAACATATGGAGGTTGGCCTGCGGAGCGTGCAGGGATTGCAGGGAGCAAAGACCCATATATATACCAGTGGGGCTTCGCCCCCTGCACGCTTCGCGTGCTAACCCCCATATTTTGATGAGTGTCAAAAAAGTTGTCTTTTAATAAAAGTTTTATGTCATCTTATAGCAATTTTTAACAAAAGCTAGTGGGATGGCAGAAGGTACGAACTGTATTATAGAGTATAAGAAAAAAAGTTTGGTAAAGATCCGTTATCTGAAACTGAAAAAAATCAAACTTTGACTTTAGAGTGGTACGTAAGTTACAGGTGCGGAAATGACATTTCGAGCTTTGGATTACTATTGCTGCTCGTAGACGTAGCATACACAATTTTCCGCTCTTCAAGCGTCTGTTTTCAATAAATAACACAAGAAAAAAAATAGTGCTCACCTGTACGAGTAACAGAGTCGTGGGCCCAGGGCGATATGGAAGTGACCAAAATTTTTGTACACCCGAAAATAAAAAATTAAAATCTGTACCAATTAAAGCGGTTGGAACTTTTGACGGCTTTGGCTTATGCGTTTGTTTTATTTTGATGTAAGATTCGAAATGTGCCCACTAAAAGGCGTTACCAAGTTCAATAACGTAGTTTTTAAAGTGATTTTTGCTATTATCAACATTTCAGTGCATATCGTGGGACACTGAGTCTGTGATGAAAAGCTTTTCTTACTGATTAAAAATGAATGTTATTATGGAATAAATGTAACATACGATGTCTATAATTGATAATGTATGTGCAAGGATATGCAAAAAAGCCTTTTTTTCTCTATGAGGAGCTTTTATGCGCGAAATTGAGATTGAAAAGTCGTACTGATGTGACATTTTGACCAAATTAAAAAAAAATTTTTATTTTAGAGTCGAGGTATCAGCTTAAAACTATTTTCCTAGAATTCATGACACTTTTAACGGAACTTTACACAATTAAAATATTCAAATTTAATTCTATTTAATACCATGAGCTGTGGACTCGAAGTGAGCCACTTACGGCAGAATCATCCAAATACATATATCTTCCTATATTATATAGTTGTATGAACAAAAAAGAGTTCTAGCACCCCCCCCCCCCCCCCCCCCCCCCCCCCCCCCCCCCCCCCCCCCCC
>JAPYYV010011270.1:0-11479 GCA_030522625.1 Copidosoma aretas | reverse complement strand
CGGAAAATTTTAACAAAAATTTGCAAGAAACATATCTTACTTAGAATTATGAGAAGTATACGATATTATTTTTTAAAATAAAATCCGTTAATATTTCGGCATTTGGCCGCCATATTGGATTCGCCTTTTTGAATTTCTTAAAAGACCAGATAACATTTGAAAGCCTATGATCATACGAACATTTTGAGCCCAGAAGGAATTTTCTAGATTGCGTTGAATTATGGCCATTGAGGTGTCCCGGTTGACGTGGAATGTCCGATATATATTCATACTATACTGCTATACGTCCGGCTCCCAACTAATGGCACTACTCTGGACACTGAGCAGTTGGAAGAGGGAGGAAGGGATGAGGGATGAGAGGCCTCTTTTATATAACAGGAAGGGAGGTAGTGGGTGACTAACCACTTAATCCTAAAGAAACCATTCTGCATTTGCTCAGGAATAATCACCTGTGGGCCAGGAAAACCCAGGAAAATCTCCCAGGAAAAACCTGACCCAGAACGGCCAGTGTATTGCCTAAAGGTGCCTTTTTATGCTTACGCAAAAACGCTAAAACGCTAGAAAGTTCAATAGTTACAACTTTTGAGCGTGCTCATAATACACGATATAGGGGTAAGCAAGGACGCAAACACGCTAGAGAGTGCAATAGTTATGCCTTTTGCTCGTGCGCATAATACCCGATATAGTTTGTTTTTTTTTTTTTTATATCATAGTGCCATACGTCCTTTCTTTTGTGGCACTCGACCCTTGGGAAAGGGATGGGAAAGGGATGGGACGGGGTAGAGGGAATTCGGTGCATTGCCTGAGTCCTGAGCGGGTGTCTACGTAGAAACACCAGGACTAACTCCTGCACACCTACCGTTCACGTTGTTCACAGCGTAAGAAAAAAAGTTAATTGAACCCCGGAAAAAAACAAGCGGAGCGAACCCTAGGCAAACGACGAGACTCGAACCGAGTCCCACCCATTACATGCCCGTACACTATACTTTCGTAATCGTAACAGGCAGTCACTCGTCGATTTTCGTAAGGCATCTCTCACAGATTAGAACTCGTTTTTCTTTATATCAATTTGGTGAGCTTATACATAGCTCAATCATAAATAATCGTTCTTTTTTTTTGTGCTGGTGACTAAAACGTTGTAACACATTTTCTAGTCTTCGTTTTATCGTTTAATAAAGGATATGGTCATCTTCTAGGATCAGCCATTTTAAAAATCTGAATTCTGATTATCAAGTAGTAATCAGCGACCTCGAAAACCCCCAAGTACAAAATTTAAGCTCGTTTGCTTGATTTTTTAGTTTCTTTGGTAGGTGACAGCCGCCATATTGAATCCGCCATTTTGAAAATCTAAATATGGATGATGGATTCGTAGTCAGCGACCTTAAAAACAACCAAGTAAAAAATTTGAGCTTGTTTGCTTGATTTTTCAGCTTTTATGGTAGGTGACGGCTGCCATATTGAATCTGCCGTTTTTAAAATCTAAATTTTGATGATGAATTCGTGATCAGCGACATTAAAAATGCCTGAATCTGTGTTTTTAGATCGATTTTAATAATTTTTGTTTACAGACAGCTTTCATTTTATTTTGACCGCATTGCCACACCATTAAAATAGACAAGGCATCTCAATTTTTTAGGTTAGGATCAAACTAAGATCTAATAAAAAATTACTTGCGTCAGATAAAACTTTTTAAGCCTTAAAAACTCTAAACATCAATGTTTGGATGAATCTACATGATTTTTTTTGTATTGTTTCAATTGACTTTCTGACGATCATGCAGTTATGGCGGCCATATTGACGCGCCATTAAGTATTATTGAAAAAAGCAGCTCAGCATCTAAGACTAGAGTATCTAAGCTATATTTCACTATTTTTTTTTTTTTTTTACACTGAACCAGTTATGGACAGAGGAGGTGGTCCGGTTGACGTGGATCGTCTCATTATATATATATATATATATATATATATATATATATATATATGATATTGTTGCACTCGAGAAAGAATTAAAATACGATTCAAATTAAATTACAAAACATGTCGACAATTACACTGCAATAATACAAAATAATCCTATAGAAAAACATTACAAACATCATCACTTAATCACAAACTTTGAAAATTTACAAAACTACAAAACTCAGTTTTCACGTAAACGTGGAAACAACATCATAAATACAATAAATCATTGTCAGCTAGCTGTGGTGCCATAGTGGTTTCTGGTTCTGGAGTACCTAATAACCGTGACCTTTGTGTTCACCCGAAAAACTTTCATAGTAATATACCTATCTACATATACTTGAATCAATCATTTTACTTTGTCGATCCGATGGTTTTCCCTATTTTATTTTTATTAGAAGATTTAGGCTGGAGTACTATTATTTATAGACATCCAAAAAATATAAAAGATAAATTTAATATTTTGCAATATTATATGTACAGATTATCATACAGACCAAGTGTTATGAAATTTAATCCTTTGTTTTATGCTGGTAGATAGTCTCAGCAAATTTTTGTACATGCTTATATAATGGTTGAAAGCAACAGAATTAATTTTTTTAGGAACTATTAAAAAAATTTATGAATTGAAAGCTATAGTGGTATATAAGATTGTGTAATGAATAGCGCATCAAATATCTCTGAAAATTTTAAAAACAAAATAATTGGAAATCTTTTTATATTACCAGCAACATACATAGGTGGACCTAGATGTATGCAGCAAAATTATCAGGATGCAATGACTTTTATGAGAAAGTATGGTAGACCAGATCTAATCATAATTGTAACTTGTTATTCTAAATGAAAGGAATAAAAAGAAGTTTTAAAAAATTTCTCAAAAAACACAACACCTAATGATATACGAAACATTTATGTAAGATTATTTCTTACTTAATTACATTACATTTTAGAAATTAGACCCAAAAAAAATATTTTTGCAAAAGTTTAAGCTTACGTGTATACTATTGAATTTCAAGAAAAGGGATTACCTTATTCTTATATTTTAGTGACACTGCATCCTGATAATAAAATAATTAAACCTTAAGATAATAATAAACTTATTTCTGCAGAGATACCGTCATATAATTGTCGGCTTTCAAAATTAGTAATTAAAGATATGCTGTATGGACCCCATTGTACTTATAGCTCTTGTGTCATCAGAAATGAACCAGTTTGTAGAAAAAAAATCCTAAACCTTTTGCTGAAAAAAAATTTTTAAGTGAATGGTTGTCCGGGATACAACAGAATAAATGTTTTATTTGAAAATAATATATATAGACTAAAAAATAGCAATAGGAAAATTCCAGTTAATAATTCAATAGTCGTTCCATATAATCCATTTTTGTTATCGAAGTATTAATGTCACAATAATGTTCAATATTGCGCGTAAATTCAGAGTGTAAACTATATCCATGATTACATTCATAAAGAATGTGATAGGACATTCATCAAAATTAAAAAAGAAGATTCAGAAAGAGAAGTTCATGATAAAATTTCAAAATTTGTTGATGCTAGATATATAGGCCCGATGGAAGCAGCATGGCGATTATAAGAATTCACCATTTGTAGTCAGAATCATACGGTTATAAATTTACCTGTTCATCTTGAAAATAGACGTAAAAAAGTATTTGAAGAAAACTCGACTGCCAAATCATTAGAAAATTGGAAGACCAAACTAACTGCATGATTTAAATTAAACAATACGGATGCTTTCGCAAAATCTGTTAAGTTCGTCAATATTCCTGAATATTATATTTTTGATAGTGAAAGAAGAACATGGTGTAGACGTAAACGTTTCAGAAAACCTATAGCTATAGGATGATTAAACGTTGTATCTCCTTAAAATCAAGATCGTTTCTTTCTTAAATTTATATAAAATAATGTAAGAGGAGCAAAGTTATTTACAGATTTGAGAACACAGAATTAAGTTATTTATAATAATTTAAACAAAATTGCGACTGCTTTCGGTTTAATATAAATAGACTTAAATGTTAAGAATATTTTTCGTGAAGGTTACAGTATTATGATGTCATTTCAATTAACAAATATTTTTGCCTGATTCCCATTTTCAGAAAATATTGATGGAGATACAATTTCAAATACATATAAAAAATATTGTACAGAAGATTTTTATTCTGATATTGAAAATCGAGCTCTTTTAGAATTAAACAAGATTTTTCAATTAGAAGATAAGACTTGTAAAAATTTTTAATCACCAGAGCCAAATATAGTTTGAACAAAAGATGTGAAGGATAATTTAGAAGAAATACCTTTTTGTAAAAAAATGTTTGATTCTAGTTATTCACAGTTAAATAACGATTAAAAATATATTTTCAAAGCGATATGTGAAGGAAGACATACAATTTGCATTGTGATGGTCCAGGAGCATCATTTTTATACAAAACAATGATACAATATTTTGTTTCTTAGGAAAAAAAGTTATTATAATAGTATGGACAGGTATAGCATCCGTATTACTTCCAAAAAAGGTGACAAGCCATAAAACATTTCGATTACCGTAAGATTTACAAAATGTATAAAGCTTTTTTTTAGAATTAGATTCAGATAAAAAAAATTAAAAGAAGTAGATTCATTAATATGGGTTAAAGCTTTTAATATTTCTAAAAAAGCTTTAGACATTATTGATAGAACTTTACGTGATTTGTGTAATACGGATACATGGTTCGGTAAAAAAATTACATTTTTATAAAGTGATTTCCGTCAATTCTTCCAGTAATTATAAAGAATAATAGTAGTCTAGTTATTGAATAAACAGTTATATCATCAATTCTTTGGCCATCATATCAAATTCTAAAATCGAATGTCAACTTGCGTTCTCTCGATAAATTATTTTCTTAATCACTTTTGGCAATAGGGGAAGGAAAAATAAAGTATTTTGAAATTTCAAAAAAATGGAAAACCAATGATGTTTATTCTAATATTTTTGATGATTTTACGAATTCGTCAATAAATACCGTAATTTAACATGACAATATGAGTACCCTTATTTTTTAAATAACAAAATTCTAGAATAGATGTCAGGAGATACAAATGTTTTTTGTAGTATCGATAGTGCCACTTAAAACAGAGTAGATAAAACTGATAAAAAAATTTACATAAACTTTCCTGCAGAAATTTTAAATAGTATCAGAGAAGGTCTCCCACCCCTTAAGTTAAATTTGATGGTAGGGGCACAATAGTAATGTTGATAAGAAATTTAAATATAACGAATGGTTTATGTAATGGAACATGTCTACAAATTACCAAGTTATATATATTCAATGTAGAAGCAGAAATCATTGCCGGAAAAAAAAGAAAGTAAAGTTTGTATTCCTAGAACAACTTTGAATTCAGAAGACACGTATTGTCTGCCATTTATTTTATATCGAAAACGATTTACTTTAGTACTGCAATTTTTAATAACCATCAATAAATCACAAGGTCAGAGTTTCGATAAAGTTGGTTTATATTTGAAAAAAAACCATTATTTTCTCATGGGCAGTTGTATATAACTTTGTCTCGATGTAAGGATCCAAATAATATATAAATTCAAATATAATCATAAAATAATGGAAAAATTGTGAATATTGTCTGGAAAGAAATATTTGCGATGTAATTTACATATGATAACTTTATTCATCAACACTTAGTTTTTATATTTTTAAAAATACTTACAACCCATTGAATTTATCATCCACGTATATAATTTTTTACATTTAAAATTAAATTATAAGAGTATAACCTCCGATGCAACGGTTCAAATTTGAAGAGTTCCTTTAAATTGGCAAAATTTTTATCGTCAAAATAAAGTGGTTTCTGTAGCAATATAATGAAATTATACTTTATTGTGGTTACACATTATTGTAGTTATATACCTGCTTTTTCTTAATCTATAAATAGGTTGTATTTCATAAGAAAAATTAAGTGGTATAAAAATATTACATCATCAAACTGAATTATAATTTTCACAGCTGTACGCGAAAGGTTCCACAAAATAAAAAACCTAATGCGCCATAGCAGTTCCTCTTGGGTGTGAAAAAACCTGCTTTATAACATAAAATTAAATTAATACATTGTCATTTTTATGCACATATATGACTTCTTTGTATAGCAAGATAAGTAGGGAAGTATATAGGGGAGACAGTGGGGGAGCGAAATTTTAGTGAGAAACAAGTGTGGGAGCGTATGGGAGCGTGGGGGAGAATACCATTAACGCCACACGACGCAACTACATAATATAGTGGATCTTATACATTTGTCAATCCTTTTTTATAACTAGGTGAGTGGGGGAGTATGTGGGAAAGTATGCGGGGGAGTTGGTGAGAAAGAGAAATAAATTTGGTGTAGGAAAAGTGAACGAGCGTGAGAGATTGTGGAAGAGGGTGAATGAGCGTAGAGGAGCTGACCTAAGAAAAAATTAGGTTGAAAATCACGTCTAAATTATAAAATCACTCTTTGATTTGTGGGGGAGCTGCAGAAAGCTGTAAGGGAAGATCAGTGGAGCGTGAAGGAGCGTGGGGGTACATATGAGAGCATAGGGGAGCGTTGGGGAGAAAACTAACAGCCACACATATTACAACTAAATTGTAGTTTTTATATATAAATTGTCTTAATTGATAAAAAAAATGACAGATGTTAAAAAATATGAAAAATATGGTTCTTTAAAAATATGACAGTTTAAGTATAATATAACGTTAATACCATAGCTGTAGCAGCGTCTGTGAATGATTTATGAGAAATCAAATTATATGTTCTCCATTATTCAAATAATACTACTCCTTTTACCTTATTTATTATCAGTTTTATAGAAAAGCGTTCAATATCTTTCGGAGAAACAATATTTATCCTTCCAATAGCATTGTATTTCTTTTTCTTTTCCTTTTTTCCCCAAATTTTCAATTATTCATAAAACATATAGTTTTCTGAAATATTCACGAACTTTAATGATGTTGTAAAATAACTTGTCTTATCCAACTTAAACCAAGCTGTAATATATTTTTTCCTATTTTTCAAAGATCTTTTAATTAGGTATTCTTAAAAAATTATTTTTATTTCGTATGATAAACATAATTTGTATGATAATATTAATATTCTAAAACAAATATGAGAACTATGAGTCTAATAATATTAAAAGATATATTTAAAAATACATTGATACAAGGGATAATAGAGATGAAAGAAAGAACAAAAAAAAATTACATTTATACACAGAATCTAAACATAAGAGGTTGGCGCACTCCGCACGCTGGTGACAAATCTCCACTAGTATATGTATACAAATATATATACTAGTCTGGCTCCGCCCGCCTGCGTGCTTTATGCGCCAACCCCCTATTTTTCATGATAACTTCGGACTCCAGGATTATATAAGATAACCATTGAGAGCATGCTTCCTTTTATATAGAATTTTAATTTATGTTATTATTCCATAGGCGCGCTAAAAATAGATAAATAGTCAAAATTACTCGCGGGAAATCCTAACTTTTTATTATTTTTAAACCTCTTCTAAACATTGTTTTGTGTAAGATGAGTATTTTGAAACGGAATCGTACGAGTGCATTTTAAGTTATAAAAATCTCACAGCCGGAAATCGATATTTTTTTCAGGTTCCATTAAATACAAGAAAACAAAGGGCCGTGAAGGAAAACGCTATATTCAAAATTTTTAGTCTGCTAAATTATCTAAAATTAAAAAAAAATATCTGCTCTGACCAATAGTCCAGTAGCAAGGGATATAAAAACCACAAAAATCGTCTTTTTTGGTTTTGTTCAATAACTATTTCTGCAATAGCATAACGTTACTAAAAATGCATCAAAATATAGTTTTCATTATTTACAAGTATCAGTCCAACATTTAACTTGATCTACTGTGTAGTTCACGAACAATGGAATTTGCAATTAAAAAAACTTCTTTTGAATTTGTTGCTAAATTTTTTTTAAAGGATCGCACATAACCGTTCATGATTTTTTATACCTAGATCATTGTATATTGAAATATTTAATTATAAAATTTATCATTTCATTATATTGAGCCAACATTTTTTAATGAAAACGATTCGGAGCTCAATTGCAAAATCAATATCCCCTAAGTTTGATACAATCGGACAATGGTTTTAATAGCATTGCATTGCTTAAATATTTCTGCAAATTTTTTTTTTTTTTTTAGTTACTGTACATCTAATAGGTATGAAGCTACCATTTTTTTTAAATGACCGTTACTTTGATCATCGAAATTATTACGTTCAATTGATGCACATTATTGTTGATGCGATATATTTTTCTAGGAGTAATTTTGCAACCTCTGAATGCTCTTTTTTCTGTTGCTACGACTAATTTTGACATAACGTTCTCCCGTACCGTGTAAAAACTTGATCAGTGAGCGCGACTTTCCCTGCGGAATATTAATATTCGAAATATTAACAATAACGGTAAGCCATTTTGCTTCCAAGGTCCAAAAAACTTTTTCTTTTCCCCATACAGCTTCTCTCTATTTAATTTTCGTGTAACCGTAATATAAAAATTGAAACAAACAACTGAGTGCTTACATAGTTTATTTATTTATCTCTTTTTCTTCACAGTTGGACAGAATTTTCTATTTGATACCAACAAAAATAATATATTTGAAAAAATATATAAAATTTACACTACATATAAAAATGTATAATACGTATAAATGACTCACTCAGTGTCTAATTCGCTAAGTGTATTATAAATATTTGTAAATCAGTTACATCATATTTTTCTTTTTTAAATATTATTATCAAATATGAAATTTTAATTTCTATAAAAAACCTTTTTCCACCTGATTTGAACTTGTTACCTCGTTCATGCAAGCCGTGTACCTTGTCGTCTTATCCAAGATCTACCTCTGTAAGTTAGCTACTTATCACTTCATTCTACATTAGGGTTTGTAACATATTATTTATTCAAACATTTATTTACTGATATTTATCAATTTGTTTAAATATTTTTAATATAAACAAATGAAATATCAAACAAATAATTTAATAAGTTTTTCGAAACATTAAAAAAAAAGATATAAGTTGCAGCTTTTTTTAATATTTATTAATTTTTATATAGAAATATATAACTTTTTTTAGATAATTTGATCATTTTTAAATGAATAAATAACTTAAAAACTTTTTTCAAATTTTTTTGTATAAATTTTTTCAGTTATAATATTTTTGTAATTTGTATATAAATACGATTTTCTATTGATTGATTATTTGATTTTCATTGCGTCACATTCTCTCAGAATTTTTTCATTTGTAAGTAAGGGATTTTAGAGTTACGTTACATTGATTGACATGGTATACCACCCCATTCAAGATTAAGCAGTAATACTAGATGTTTATTATTTTAATTTCACGCAAGATAGGTACTTTATTTATTAACTAATAAATTTTTCTTTTAATCTACACTAAATCACCGAATATCCTCATTTCTACGATAATTACACCACCTTCGACCAATCGCTGTGGGTTATTTATGCGGGCTCTAGCGAGCAGTGGTACCAATTTAAAAATATTTGTGCTAGTTGCTATCACTGCTGTAAGAATGTGTGTGCGAGCCCTATCATATATATGTATACATGTATGGTAAACAAACATTAACTGCTATTACGTACATCACCTATAATTGCTTAATTGTTTTTTTGTTGTAATAAATAATTAAAGTGTTGAATAATAAAAAATTAATTGCAAGTAATCTGGGTACGTGCAGTAACCATGAATGTTTCAAAATTTTCAGAAAAATTTAAGCAATGCAATGCAATTGAAACCATTGTCCAATTGTAATCAACTTAAAAGTTATTAACAAAAACAATAAATAGTTGTGACTTGAAGTATTTGTTTTCCTTTCGGTTAGTATATTGGAGTATTTTGTGTTATTGGATTGAAGTAGCTAAAAATTCATATTTTTGCTTTTTTTTGACAGTACTTTAAATTAATAGATAAATGATTTATCACAAATATTTTTAATCATCCATGTTAATTTGATAATTTGGTTTTAGGTAAGTGAATTTTGATTTATTTGAATCTATTATTGAGCTGAAGTGTACGGGTCCACCTATCTATTATCTGTTTTATTAGCGGTATTACAGTTTGTCACGTTTTTTATTTTCTGCTACAGTAGAATGAAGTTGGTTATATTGAGACGTAGTAGAACATTGTATTAAAACAAATGTTTTCTTTTTGACAAATATAGAGCTCACTTGCCCTAAAATCTACTGATTCTTCTCCGCTGGCAAAAGCATCTGCTGTCCAGTCAAATTTGTATAATTACATCATAATTGAAAGTATAATACACCTTTACGGTATGTATAATACACATATATATACTGCTAATCATATTTCGTATAAAAATAAAACATGGTAACTAATTGGAAGATCTTAGCCTTTGAGTGCTTGGATATAGTTTGCTAGTCTTTAGCACAATTATGGTTTGCAAACAATTTTTTTTTTGCATCATGTGCATGAAACAGTTGCTCTGCCCCATTTGTGTAATAGGATGATATTATCGCATGTACTTTATTTCAAAACCAAATAAAATACTAGGTTTACACTCTTAATTAGTAAACAGATGATCTATAAATAAACAGTATAATCTGGCCAGTCTATTTGGTTATTTGGTTGCAGGTACTTCAGTAATTTTATATTTTTACTATGTATTGAGCTTAGGTGTACGTGTCAACCGTTTCACAAACAGTCATGATTTATTGATGTGCGTCAGTCTATTTTCTAAATAAGTCGTGCGGGCCAAATAAAAAATGCCAAGGGGCGGTAAAGGAGCGGCTTTTACTGTCATTGATTGTTTTCGGCAATGTTTAACGATGTTACAGGGCTTTAATGAGAGACTTGCCGGTAATCAGAATAATTCGTAAGTTTTTAGCAGAGTTCGGTATGATAGTGTTTTTTAGGTGACTTCGGCGATCTTCATGAGATTATTCTATCATTATTGTACTAAAAAATATTAATTCATTTTCGTATTAAATTGGAGTGAAAGAAATAGGCCGATCCAATGAATTTACTTATCACATGCATGTATATATATATATATATATATATATATATATTAGGGTGTTCCTTATTTACCAAATTTTTCGAATCTTCGATTACGCCACTTACATTTTTTCTTTGACCAAAAAAAAAAAAAGTTTCCAGCCATAAATCCCAAAAAAAAAATTTTAAACCGTGCCAAGAAGACTAAATGTGTTTTTCACACGCAAACATGTAATATTCCTATTATATTATTTCATAATACTTCTTATAGATTCCTTAACTTTTTTTTGTCTAAAAGTAATACACATTTTTATTTAAAATTACATGGAGAATGTGAATCTAGTATTTATTTTTGTGTGATATTGGGTTTTATGGTGTAAAAAGCCAGTTTCATGAAAAAAAAAAACGATTTTTTAACGTTTTTTTCATACTTTATTCACTCTCCTCACCTAAAAACACGCATTATTATTTTTTTTTTCCCTTT
>JAPYYV010011269.1:0-10869 GCA_030522625.1 Copidosoma aretas | reverse complement strand
ACAGTTGTTACAATGTGTAATTTTAAAATTTAGATTAATCTTTGAAAAGATTGGTTAGTCCTCGTGTACTAATTATTTAATAAGAAAAAAAAAAAAAAAATTGTATTGTTAATTTTTTTTTGTGTCAATGGTGGAGGCCTTTTTTGGTGGAGGCCTATAGGCTTCAGCCTAGTGTGCCTAGCCGTTAATCCGGCGCTGACCAAAAGATGTGTTTACAATAACCAAGTGCAATAGTGCGAACATACAGCCTTTGAAACTCTTGTTGTGCCATACAAGAGCTGTAATTTTAGCAAAGTTGTTTACGTTTTGGATCGATTGTTCATTAATTATAAACAATTTGAAAAAATCCGCTATTTTATTGATTCTACGCGATTTGCAAGTAAACTGATAATTGGATTATCAACCACCAAGGCTCATTTTGTAGGTCAATAAAATATCTACATCTTCTTCCACAGACTCTTAAGTACATACAACAGGAAAAAACTACAACTAAAAAACTACATTTGTCGGTCGAAATTGGGCCACTGTGAATTTTCTAAATAAATTTAGCTGTCCAGAAAAATTTATTTTAATACAGAATACTAAAGTATTTCAAATCAGGTGGCAAACTGACTTCAACACTCATTATGTAAAGAACGGGCGTTTTTTCCGGTCTAGTTGTAGCAGGGAAATTTAGGGTAAGGGGTTACAGATATGGTTGGGATCAACACCTTTAATCCAAAGTGGTAGAAGGTGCCCGTATAAATCAACTAGAGTTGACACGGGTTGATAAATGAAAAATAAAAAAAAAGAATAGCAAGTTTAAATATCATAAAACTCTAAACTGAATCATACATAATTTGTTGTTAGCAGTTTATCTTTCTTAATTTTAAATCCGAGCAGGAAAATCATAAAAATGCTTTAGTACAATAATTTAGAAGAAATTTAATGACGACGTTATGAATGATGATGATGATAAAAATAAATAAAGATCTCAATAGTGCGAGCGTATTTGAATATTTGTATTTTCTTAAAATTAGAGTATTAGAAATAGACATTGCTCTAGTACCTCAATGACATCGTTTTTCTGAGTATCAAATAGCTTGTTTCTGACTGATATGTGATCCATTTTCATTCGTATGTTTTGTCTGTACAAATATCATTTATCCTATGGGATAAGATACATTATTGGAGACTGAAGAGAACTTCACTTCGCAAAAAGTTGTACCTAAAAATAATTTTAAGTTCCTTAAAATATTTTATACAAACATTGTCACATTTTAAATGGAAAGAAGTGTATGATATTAATTCATTCTTATTTCCTATTCAAAATACATAATTATTTACTCATTCATTGTACTCAATATACAGAAATGTATGGAAAATTCCACGTCAAGTGAAACAGACGTAAAAAATTTTTGGTCAAAGATATGGCAATCGATAGTGTATTATAAGGCTAAACATCACCCCAAATTTGAGCTTTCTAAAAAAAACGTGGCTAGCTGCAGTGGCAATTAAAAAACTGAAGTTTTAGATTGGACGCCATATCCCCTATTTTTTCCGATGGACAAGAAAAAAAGTATGCTTTCGTTTGTGATTTCCCGCTGAATCTATTATAAATATTTTTCAAGTGTTTAAAATAAGTTTAGCGCCTAATTTTGAGGTAAGAAAGTTAAAAAAACTGTATTCACTGAATATAACATGTTTATTTTTACTTGATCGAAAGTTTATTTTATCTTGTTGAAGAAACAAATTTTTTATAATTATGAAACTGAAACAAGATGCTACACGGTCGCCCAGATCGTTATAAAAACGATTAAAACCTCGCCTTTACGCAAAAAATTTGGTCTATTTTAATTTTTGAAGCGGTTAACAGTTCCTGAGTAACTATTACAAAGATCTGAGTCTCTCGAATGGTTATAGAATGTATTGAAAAATCATCCTATTTCCTTAAATCGAAAAATTTATGAAAACTTGAATGAACAATTAATTAAGCGTTATTAGAAAAATAAACAGAAAGATTTTTTTCCTCTGAAAATTGATATTTATTTAACTGAAGATCTCGTATAATTTTAAGTATATTGACTAAATACATAAATATCAAGACATATACGGCAAAATAAGAATAAGAATATGTCAAAATCTACAAAAAATTTATCGTTTTTTTGTGACCATTCTTGATCGACAGTTACTTGCTGGTTTTATCATAAGTTCGCAAGTAAATAAGTTGCGCAAGGGCATTTTTTTCTCCGTCTTGATCTGTAGAGTGCGATTTGGCCTCCAGCAACCCCCTTTTTTCGCTCTGAGAACAGCTATGACGTCCAAAGAAAAGGCACTGAAATAGGCAGATTTACGCTAAAAACTTACTCTTGTACTTTTAATCATAACTTTATTTAGAATACAACTACGATATTTGCTTCAAAACCAGCTAAAAAAGCTTTAAAAAAGATTTAATTCGAGCACCATCTGAGCTCAGAAAGTCGATCAGAGCCCAAGTTACAGACGATTCAAGTAAATGTCAAAGAAAACTCTTAACCAAACAAATTGAAGCTTTTTCGAGATAATTTTGATTTGGTCGTTCCTTTTGATCCATGCACCTTTTTTTACTAAAGTGGAGCTTAAATTAAAGCTTTTCTCAAGCGCTTTTGATTACCATTCAAGCGGATACTCTTACCTTGTTCTGAACTAGACGTTAGTTATGGTACATTACATCACTAAGGCGTAAGGTACAAACAAGCACGACCAGAGGGCGGGGTTATTGTAAGTTGGTGCCGGAGTCGCGTAAATTGTTTTTCTTACCGAGAGCGCAAAGTGAAATTCAATTGATGTTACATTTGTTCTAGATCAATTTTAGAAACGTGTGTTTGTGCATTTTTAATACGC
This sequence comes from Copidosoma aretas, assembly GCA_030522625.1. Classification (NCBI taxonomy): domain Eukaryota; kingdom Metazoa; phylum Arthropoda; class Insecta; order Hymenoptera; family Encyrtidae; genus Copidosoma; species Copidosoma aretas. The sequence continues at coordinate 8,007 of JAPYYV010011269.1, read as the reverse complement.
TTGAAGATGTTTTATGTATCATACATATGTCCATATGTTTGTGTATATTAGGGTGGCCTAATTTTCCTCGACTTTTTTGAAACCCTTGTGTAAGATTCTCTAAAATTAGTAAAAGACTAAAGAAATAATTTACCCAAAAATGGGACCTATCCATCAATATTTTTCACTTCTAACCACACCTAGAAAGTTAAAAAATCCCAATTTTTTGCAATTTTCTTATTCGCATCTTCAAATGTCTATCACGAGAAAAATTACGTCGTTTCAATACCTCCTAAAATCTTAAAAGTTTCATATAATTTGAAACAATAATTATAAATTCTATTTTTGAAAAATCCTCTTTCATACTCCATACTTACTCTGAGGTAAAAATTCTCGATAAAGAAAGGCAATTTTTGGAGTGCAATCTCTTTTATTAAAATATATACGGACAATATTTCGCTGCTAAAAACAGTCTCTTCAGGTTCACATTACACAGACATAGTGAGTGCCTCAAAGACTCTACAGAGAAGAGTACAGGACTTTTTTATTGATATATCTTTGGTCTATTCACTATTTGTCTGATAAATACAAACAGTGAGAGCACAGACTTATAAGCAAAACCAATAATTTTGCTTGTAAGTCTGTGCTCTCAGTCTGAGAATAATTATAAATATCAAAATCAAATTTTCGTATGTTTTAAGTACCTTAATAGTCGATTTTTCAGCAGAAAAATGTCTTTTCGACATTTTTTACAACTTTTTATTTTTCTTTTCAATATCCTTCATATATTTTTATCCTTTTAGGTTTGGTCTACTGAATCCTGATAAGAATCACATTTTCAGAGTAAATAATAGACCTTTTGCTTGATTAATGACTTCAAAATGAATAGATTGCGTTAAAAATGGCTGTTTCTCTGCTCATAAAAAAAATTTGTGTAATTAACTGTTTTCGTTACCAAAAATTTGTTGTCTGGTTGGTCGGCTAAAAATATTTAGAAAATATTATTTGACCTTTTTCTCTAAAAGGAATAGTATTTTAACACAACTTCAAACTTATTCCAATCTTCACAAATTTGTAATTCATAAGTCTTTAACTTTGGAGAAAAATGTCAAGGAATATTTCTTCAATATTTTTGGCTGCACAGCAAAAAAAAAAATTTTGGTTACTAAAATAGTTTATTTAACAATTTTTTTATTATTCATGAGCAGAAAAACAGCCATTATTAACGCAATATTGGCATTTTGAAGTCATCATCCAGGAAAAGGTCGTTTTTTTGATTCTGGAAATATGATCCTTATTAGAATGCAGTCAACCAAATCTAAAATTATAAAAAAATATGAAGGATATTGAAAAGAAAAATAAAAAATTGTAAAATATGTCGACTAAATACACTTTCTTGTTGGAAAATCGACTACTTAAGGTACTTAAAAATTGGGAAAATTTGTTTTTGATCTTTGTAATTATTATTTCATATGATATACAACTTTTACGGTTTTGGGAGGATTTGCAGCTACTTAATAAGTATACTTAATACCTAAGACAAGAATAAGAAAAATTCCAAAAATTGGGATCTTTCAACTTTCTAGGTGTGGTTAGAAGTGGAAAATATTGACTGACAGGTCCCATTTTTCGGCAAATAATTTCTTTAGGCTTATACTAACTTTAGATAATCTTACACAAGGGTTCTGAAAAATTCGGGGGAAAATGGGCCACCTTAGTGTATATATTTATACACACGTATGGAGATATTTTCACATAAAGTGACGGGCCGAATTCATTCGTATGGAATGAATTTTAAGTACGTTAACAGTGAAGAAAAAAAAAAATTCCTTCTTTAATATTATGTCTAATAAAGTAACATTTTAAATAAATAAATAACAATTAACGATGATAAAACTCTTTTTTTTAAATTACCAAAGTAATTTCAGCAGAATATTTCAATTGTAGCACTGAGATTCGAGGAAATGTTATTATATTATTCTGAAAACAGCAGTAACAGTTGTATTTTAGCAACCTTCTTCAATTATATTGCTGAATACATTTGAATTAACTTTAAATACTTTGAAGAATTTCTAATTTTATATTGCTTGAAATATTTTATTTTAATAATTTTCATAAAATACAAATTATTCCTAACTTTGTTTTATTACAACTATTTTCGCTAAATACAGAAGTAAATCATTTATTGTATACGTAAAAAAATAAAAGAACATTTGTATATATGTATACATTTGTTAATTTGTGTATATGTATGTTGGTATGGAAACTAATTTATACATCGAACACTTGCATTTTTGCATACATTAGTGTGTTTACTGATTATATCAAATGAATTTTTTTTTACAATAAATTACTTTATATGGATTTATACACATAAATATTATTATGCTTGGGATTGCGAGTGTGTAAAAACGTGTGTAAGTGTGACTGTGTTAGTATGTGTGTGTGTGTGTGTGTGTGTTGGTATTAGTCCATGATACACAAGTGATTTCACAGAACAAGTACGTTGTGTATGTGCATGAACACACGATCAATTTAGAGCAGTCAAAGAGTAGTAATGAAGACTCTAAGATATCAGGTCTTCTTTTGAAGCATACTTTTAATGCACACTTTTGATGCACAAATACAACGTATTTGTTAATAATATGGAGAGCAGAACGGATTGTTTGAATACTAAGTATATAGATTTCACAGAACATTTAACATTTTGGTTGGTGAAAAATTTTCAATCATACAAAAATCGTATTTCCGTCATTTCCCTATACATTTGACGGTAAAAAGGGCTTTACTGGTGTTTGTTAGGTTAGAGGCTTTGCCATCAACGCTCCTAGCACTCCTTAGATGATCCCCCCCTCCTTTCCTCGTCTCTGCAAGTGTGCGTGGCGGTCGGGCTGGATGGCTTATAGAAACACAGCTTAGCGGTGTCAGTTCTGCTACATCCGCGCAGAAAAAAAAAATTTATCGGTCTGTCTTTTTTCGTTCTTGAGATATTAGGTTCTGAAAAAAAAATTTCAAAATAGTCCACTGTGTGCCGCTGCGACGGGAATCGTCGCTTTGAAGCGGGGGCTCGCGAGTGCGTGTGTCTTTCTCTCCTTTTCTCTCTACTGTCGAGTGCCATGTACATAGCGGGAGAGACAGGGGCCATTGTCGTTGTCTATTGGTGTTGTTTTTTGGCGGGCGAAGACGTCTTGCGCGGACATCTTGATTTTTCCTTGAAGGAGTTTGCGAGCTCGCACGAGTGCTTCGCTGTAACCCCTGTTCTTACGCGCGGTCTGCAACGGCCGTGTTCGTCAGTAGTGGGGGCGCATTTACTCGTTTTTATTTTATTTTTGTTGTTTGACTTTAAAGATTGAGAGAGATGGACAGTAGAGACAGCTGACTACCTAGAAAAGTTAGCTTGTGAGGGAAGGAGGGAGAAAGGATATATTTGCGCGCGCGCCCATGCGTGGATATTGCCTGAGAAGTAAATCTTTTGGCATAACTCTTATGCGCTGTTGTGTACAGTACGGGCAGTTAGTGTTTGATTATTTTTGTACACGCGCATCTCTTGCCTAGAATGTTTTCATGCCTTGCATATTTTTTATAGAGAAACAGAAATCAGCTAAATAGAGTACGTTAAAGGAATAAGTATAGATTCACGATTCAGTACGTTTTTGCATGCACACACATAGGCTCACATGCGTGACGGTGCAATACTTTGCTGCACTTATAAACGCGCGCACGCGATGGTGCACTACTTTGCTGCATTATTTCTCCATTCTACACAAAACGCTGAGTGAAATTTTTGTTGCATGCACACACCTAAAAAGTCCATCTTAAATGCTCAGCTGTACGTCTCGGGGTCGTGATCAGTGGAAAGCGTGCTGTGCCGCTAGAAACTGGTGACGACTAGGAAAACTGTGTGAACCTGTTCGAGCCCCTCGCAAGCACATGATCAACCTACCTCCGACTAATTTCATAGCCGTGCGTGAAATTCCGACTCGGTAACTGAGTGCAAGCACGCGTTCGGTGCGGGGGAGCCGATTTTTCGTTTGAAGCTAAAGGAAATTAAAGTTCATTTTTTTTAGTTTAGAAGCACACAAATGACTCAAATAAACTATTAGAGATTGCCTGTTGGAATACTGCAAAAATTAATTTTGGTTGAGGTTAGAATTTTTTTGTAGTTTATTAGAGCCCGGGAAATTAGAAGTATCGTGAAAATTTTATGAGATAAATTGGAATAAATGATAACTTAAAGTAAGAGCTTGAGAATTCCACAATAATTTTAGAATACAGGTTTTAGAAAACTTAGAATTTTTAGAAGACTTAGAATATTCAGAATACTTAGAATATTTTTATATTGACAAAATAAAGAAAAAATAAACTTTATTAATTTTTAAATTCAAGAATATCGCAGTATTTGATTTTTGTTATTTAAATTCTACAAGAGTTAAATATTTAAAACAAAATTGTCGCGTCAGAGTTACAATTTTAAATCTGCGATTAGAGTAGAGAAATTAAATTTTTAAGTCTGAATCGTTTGTAAAATACCGTGACAGATGGAGAAAATGCTGCGCTTCATCAAGCGAGACAGCGACGATGATGATTCGCTCAACTCTAAGACGAGCGAATTCATCATAGAGGAGGCTCGGACTGACATCCCGAACACGAGCCAACATTCGAGGAACGTATCCGTGCTTGCACTCCGTGCTTGCACCCCCTATCATGCACGATCCTATGCCTGCAAACTGCTTCACTGCGGGTAGAGGTGGAGGTAGTTCCTTCCGACAACTTAGCAGCGAGAGGACGTCGGCTAATCGGGCAAATACTGGACCATCGCTTAACACCATCCCCGGTGCCTCGTTGCCTGCCCATGGTGGCACAATCCCATCTTTACCCAACCCCGGGGCCATACCTATGGTGAAGACCGTCACCCACTTTCCGTCAGTTTTGACGCTGGCCGTGTCAATACAGGGCTTGGAGGGTGCTCTGTCGGCTCAGTCCAAAGTACTAAAGGAAGTCACCTGGAGTCAAGCGTAAACAGCCCAAACCATGAAGGATGTTGTTGATAAGATGCTAGAGGCGTCGAGGAATAATCTAGAGACTGAGAGGCTTCGTATGAGACATTTAGGGTAAATAAAGTTTCTAGAGTTGAAAATAAATAGATGATAAAGGAGAATTACAAAATTCCGAAAATTTGAGCATCAATAGAGTTTTTAATGATGAATTAAATTCTCAAAAATTAATCATTAAAAGAGACTATGAGCTTACACAAAAATCAAACATAAATATTTGGATGGACTATTTAAAGTCAGAATTGCTAAGTAATGATTTATATGACATAGTGGATTCAAATTACAGAAGCCAAAGGAATTTATCTGCAGAGGCTATAAACAAAAGAAAGAATTTAGTTAGAGGTATAGTTATAAATCACATTGATGAATGTTATCATAGAAGAATTTTAGATGTCCAAGAGCCAAAAGAAATCATAGAAAAATTATTATCATTTAACAGAATGGAATGTTACGCATACATCAGTAAGAGCAAAGTTGTATCAAATTAAGATGAAAAGAGGAGAAGAACTAGATGATTTTTGTGTACGCTTCCAGTCAATAATAAGAAAATATGAAATGTGAAAAGAGGCTACTCCTCTAACAGAACAAGAGATAAGAGCAGCCTTCTATCAGGCAGTAGTTCAAACTATCCCTGAGGTTAGAAGTGCTGATCTTATTAGAATGCAAACTACTAATGAAATGAGATTAGAGGAAATAAAGGCGTTTCTATTTGAGTTAGAGGCAGAAAAGAAAGAAGAAGTAAATAGAGGTACCAGAGTCGACAATCCTCAAGCCAATAGAGCTTACGCCCAAGCAGCAGCTAGTGCCTTAGAGGATCGGTGCTACGGCTGCAACCGAGATGGTCACTGAGCTCAGGAACGTCCTCTTCGAGCCAAGGACTTGTGGTTATGCTACTACTGCCAGGCAGTAAAAAGCCACAAGGGCACAAACTGTCCTTCTGCTAGAGGTAAGAATAATAATAATTCTAATAATAATCTCAATAAAAATGCAAATAGTAATGAAGAGGACAATGCTTAAAATTCGGGAAATAATAAAGATAAACTAAACAAAATAGACAATAGGGGTAGAGTAAAAAAAAATTTTAATAAGAAAAATCAGAAAAAAACTTAGAAGAGCAGCCACTCAGTCGTCTGGAGAAAAAGGCGTAAACAAAGAAACCAATCAAGGTAAGAACATTTCGTATATAGACTTCATTGCTGATTCAGGCGCAACTGATCATATAGTAAATAAAATAATGATTCTTTCGAACTTTGAGAAGTGCGAAAATAATGTTACCAAAAGTGCAAATAAAAATGAATTTGCCGACATAAGAATAGATGGTAGAGGTAATTTAATTTTACAAACAGGCAGGTTAAAGAATAAAGTTTTTTAATTAATAGAGGTTTTTGCGGCTAAAGATTAATCAGAAAATATATTGTTACTGAGAAGATTAGCAGAGGCCGGGTTCGGAATCTACTTGGATGATGAGATATTTAGAGTGTATGATAAAAACTCAAATAAGACAATTTTAGAAGGCAACTATGAAAAACCTAATTAGATGGTAAGATTTAAAATAAATAATAGAAACGACAAAAATCGAAGTGCAGAGTAAATATAAACTACTGCTGTAGAGCTCAAATATTTTCAAACAATGAGTCTTTGTGATAATTGCAGTTGGATGGCACGAATGCAGGGCTGTCGAATCTGGAGGAAGCGACACCTACCTTAAGAGAAAATTCATCTGCAATTGGGTGGGAGAGAGAAAAACTCATTGAATTGGAGGCAACTGAGAGCGTAGAAAAATCAAAAGATACTCCAATCGAATTGGACACAAATCCGATTACTAGGCATATAACGAACACAGATGAATTAGAATCGATAGAAAGCATAGAAAACATGAGTAGTCAGGATAAGTTAGAGAATAATAATAATTTAGAGGAAAATAAACTCACTGAGGGTATGCTATGGCATATTAGGTTAGGCCATGCATCACTAGATTATGTAAGATAACTCTAAAAATACGAAAAAAATTTTGAATGCAACGTTGTGCAGAAGAAAAGTGTTCATAATATATACATAAATTTTCCGATGGAATATTTAAATTCTATAAGGGGAGGTCTTCCTACTCACCAATTGAATTATAAAAAGTGCCATGGCGGTGTTGATTAGAAATATGTGTATTAAGGAAGGATTATGTAACGGAACAAGACTTAAATTAACTCAATTATTTGAATATTACATTGAAGCTGAAATCAACACAGGTGAGAAAATTGGGCATAGAGTATTCATTATAAGAATAACATTAAATACCAGCACTTCATCCTCTTTACCTTTTTTTTTATATAGGAAACAATCTCCCTTGCAATTAGCTTTTTATATGACTATCAATAGGTCACAAGGTCAAAGCTTTGATAGATTAGAGTTGTACTTAAAAAAGCCACTATTTTCCCATGTTTAATTATATGTTGCATTATCTAGATGTAAAAATCCTGAGAGTATTTTGATACAGAATGAGTTAGATAATCCCTTAGAAATAGAAAATATAGTATGGGATGAAATTTTCCAATTATATGAAATATTCATATATCTCTGTTGAATCATTATACCATTTGAAACAATATTAGCAGTATGATGCTGATTATACTTTATGAGTAGAAAAAAGGTGCAACATACACCTGAAGACATTTACACGTGGAATGCAAAGCAAGTCAACCTCCACGTGGTGCATTCTGGGTACAGTAAAATGACTTGCAACATTACAGGTTTTTTGCATTATATTAAAAAAAAATGAAAGTAACATTTTCTCATTTCATTGAAGGACTGTTGTGGAGGGGCTTTATAGTATATTGAAACTGCCTTGAAAAAGCTTAAAGGTATTCTTGCATAGAGCATGAGTAACGCGTCGTAAGGATTCTGATTCTGGGGAGCATAGAGTGTCGGTGGGGGGGCCGTGGGAGGTATGGGGGGGGTTATGTGGGTAGGCTGTAGGGGGAAG
>JAPYYV010011268.1:0-16750 GCA_030522625.1 Copidosoma aretas | reverse complement strand
CAAGATATTCCATCTGGAGGAGAAAAATCTTTCTGGATAAACATGAAATCCTCTGTTATTAATGGCTGGATTTAAACTCAAGATTGGAAATAATTGTTTGATGTGTAAAATTAAAGTACTCAGCATTTCAAATGAGAAGTAAAAGTCCAGTCACATGTACAAAAAACCTGCATGCTCATGTACAAATAAAATATACAGAATGCTCAAATTGAACGAGCAAGTATATCATTTGAACACATGATTGCAAGTGTCTGGAAACTCCAATCACGTAAATCAAAGAAAAGTGTCAAGATTATTCTATAAAGCTGAATATGATGAATAAATGCATGAGATTGAAATATACTAGTTGTGAACAAAAATTGCAGAATATTAAGCGAGTTTATATTTTGGAACTTGAAGAATTGATCGTTTAAAAAAGTTTGTCAGTGCCACCTACTGGATTGAAGAAGAACTAAGTTGTAGTTTTTCTCTCATCAACGTTTGTAAGGAAGGTTAGGTAATTGGTTTTTTTAAGTTGGTAGCCCTGCGCTTAATTGACCAGTTCCCTCCCACATCCTCTTGATGATTATGCAAATAAATTTATCTTGAAATGTCAAATCTGCGAAAAAAATTTTTTTACTATTAGGTTTACAGCAATACAAAAATATTTTATTATATTTGAAAAAAATAATGCAATTATAGACTGTTATAAATTTTCTAAACTGTGCTCCTTGAAATTCATACACTTTAAACGATTACTGTTGACGAAAGTTGTTGGATTTTACCAAATATTTTGTTTTCGACAGATAGCACTGAGAGATAAAAACGCCAAGAATAGTGATCATTTTTTGCATTGTTTTTTTTTTTATTACAGGAGAAAAATTTAAACAACAGTCATAAATGTCGAAATAAAAGGATTAAGTACAGTTAACTCATTTTATTTATTACAAAAGGACAAGAAATTATCGTATAACAGTATTGTTTTGTGCACGATTCTTTACAGTTTCCTTTTTTTAGTTGTATGTATATCATCATTATTGTATTTTTCTGCACAAAAAGTGCTCTTCTACGTCAGAATCGATGACATCTTTATTCTCATTTTCTAAAATGCCACTTGTTCCGGGCTCATCTGAAGCACTTGCAACTTAATTCAGATCAATCTCATCATTGGAGAAATTCCTCGTATCAGTGTTTTGTCCATTTACTATCTCGTTGCTACTGCATGTCTGTCTATGACATTTGAAGCAATATTTAGAGCTGCGTTATTACTTAAATCCAACAGATTGGGCTTGGAAAATCCTTAATAACCAATTAATTCCAAAATACGTCATAAGAGCACTTGTGCCAGATAAAATTTTGAGAGACCTAAGATGTACATGTGCCAAAAGTTGCGTAAAAACGTACGGCTGCGTTAATCATGGTTTACGCTGCTCCGAATATTGCTTAAAATATCACGGACAGACATGCAGTAACAACGGGATAATAAATTTCCAATACACTGATACAAGAAATTGCTTCGACAATGAGCTAGATCTGAATGAGGATGCAAGTGCTTTAGATGAGTTCGAAACAACTAGCATTTCACAAAATAATGATGAAGATGTCAATAATTCTTACATAGAAGACTACTGAAGCGCACCAGAAGCAGAAGAATACCATGAAAATGATATACATACAACCAAAAAAAGAAGACTACAGAAGCGCGCCTAAAATAATACTGTAATACGATAATTTCTTTTTTTTGTACCAAACAGAATAAGTAAATTGTACTTCGATCCTTTTATTTTGACGTTTATTACGATTTTTTTAATTTTCTCTCGCAGTAAAAAGTAAAAACAATATAAAAAATGATCACTATTCTTGGCGTCTTTATCTCGCAGTGCTATCTGTTAAAAAGAACATATTCGATAAAATTCAATAAATTTCGTAAACAGTAATCGTTAGAAATGTATAAACTTGAAGTAACACAGTTGAGTAAATTGATAACAGTGTATATTTGCATTTTATTTTTAATATAATAGGATATTTTCGTCCTGCTGTAAGCCTAATTGTAATAAAAAAAATTTTTCGCAGATATGACATTTCAAAATTAATTTACTTAAAAAATCGTTGATAAATAAATTCAAAATTAATTTTATTACGATAATCGATCCTCTCTCGTCATGCTACCCGAAATTTAAAAAAAAACTGCGATATGTGCAGTAGAAGCTGAGAAAAGTCATTTTTTTGCTCAACGATGGATTTGAAGTAAGCGAGAAGATTTTTGTCTCTGGTGCTCTAGTCATGCCTGATCCTGCACCTGGGCCAGATTTACGTCTACCCAAAACATATTTTCATAAACTTTCAGCATCCATCCAAACGATGTGCACTGTTCATTTGTGAGCCGAGAAATTCTATGAATGCCAAGGTGTACCGGCTCCTATAGGATAGCCCATATACTTTTTGAAAAATTGTATCTCAGTTTCTAGCAACAAAATCTTTTGTAAACTTGGCACAAACATGCCATATATGATTAAGTTTCAGCAGAAAAAGTTTTAATAATTTCTTAGTACTTAGAGATATTCACAGAACAACCTTAAGGGCAGTCCGGAGATATTTTACGTTTGCTTCCTTATCGACAAGGTCAACTTAATTTAACAGCTTTACAACATTATTTATTGAAAAATTAGCTATTTTATCGCAAAAAGAAGACTAGACGCACCATCTGTATACTTCAAAGAATCGATTAAACCCCCACTCGGCTCGATTGATTGAAAATCGTAGGCGAAAAACGAGAAATCAGATATCGGACTAACAAGGTATGATCTGGTTTTTCGTTTTTCTCCGTCAAATTACGATTATTCTCGCCGCAATCCAGTTTTATTTATTCTTTGGAACGTCAAAATTTTGTCTTATTTTTTTTTTTTTAAGGGTATACTAAAAAAAATGTATGACAGTAATTACATCATATAACGCTGATACGGCATAACGTTTTACTTTGATTAAGTTAGTTATCTACCTTACCTTCAACAGCTATTTTACTTTGTCTGCAATAATTATGTAATTTAGAGCATTGCCATGTCAAAAAAGGACAAAACGCACAATTTTGAGGTTCCAAAGAATAAATAAAACTGGATTGCGGTGAGAATAATCGTAATATGTCGGAGTAAAACAAAAAATCAGATCGTACCTTGTTAGTCCGATATCTGCTTTTTTGTTTTTCGCCTTCAATTCTCAATCAACGAAGCTGAGTTGGAGCTTGATCGATTCTTTGAAGTATAAAGATTGTGCGACTACTCTTCTTTTTGCGATAAAATAGCTAATTTTTCAATAAATGATGTTGTAAAGCTGTTATATCGAGTTGACCTTGTCGATGAAGAAGGAAACGTAAAATATCTCCGCAATGCCCTTAAGCAGCTTGCTTTGATGCGGTGACCAAATCATTGATAAAAATCTTTGAATTATCGACGATTAACATTATTGTTTGCTATGGTATAAGCGAACTACTTGAAATGAATGAACAAAAAGAAAGAATTCAAGTATGACTTGATAATATGAGTGGCTGTATAGGCATAAATCAAATGTATTCAAAAACAGAGTACGCTACTACTGGCCTGGTATGCATAATGATGTATTAGGGGACACAAGAAAATATCCTGAGTTATTGAGATAAGAAAATTGATTGAAATAATAGGAGTGCTCCCATGATAATAACGGATACGCAAATCTAACCTTTCGATGGAATTTCAATCGACACCGTAGAAATTTTACGAACCACCCCTAAAGGGAACGGACATTCATTTATAGTAAAATGGAATCTTACCAAATACGTAAAAATATTACGTAAATTGTGTGTGTGATAAAAATATAGGTTTATGTAAGACTAACAGTTAATCCTGGTACTGACAAATTTGACTTAAATCATGAAAAACCTTCAAAAATAATATCTATAACGGGAAAGAACAACATGGTTTTGAAACTACCGAATAAAAAAAGGGTTGGTTAAGATTTTAGTGCATAAAATCGGCTAATAACATGACTGATTTCTTAGAGTGATTGCTACAAAATATCTAATAATTCATAGAGTGAGAATATTAAACCAGAAAGATCCTCTAACTGTCTTGATTTATAACTATTTTATTATGGTTGTTGTTTTTGATGTTGTAAATGTTTACGTTTTTATCGTTTTACTATCATGAATCATTTAAAGAAACTTTCTGATTAAGTCTTTTACCAGATAAATTTTTCAAGATGCAATAAAAGCTGCCTAATCTATTGAAGCCGTGATATACTTTTTAGCCAAGGGTGCCTTGGAGGCTTTATTAACGAGTGTCATATCGTTTTTGAAAAAGATTTACATTCTACAGTTCTACTGCCATCCTGAATCTTATAATTACAATTTATTTTTAATCTTAATAATTCATAATGACAAAGAATCATGATAAAACATTGATGACTATAAATAATAAAATGATCAAATATCGTGAATAAAATGTTATTAAATAATAAGAAAAGGAAAATGTATATTATGAAAAATTTGTAAGATTGCACTAAAAAAAATAGAGGCCGCTGATGCCCCGAAACGTGCAGTAGCTGTACAGAATAGTATAGTACAGCAAGATTCTCGGACTCCGGTGCAGTGGCTGAGCCGATGAGTGCATTAAGAGCGCCTATTGCGAGCACCTTATGTATGGCTTTTCACACGCTCTAGCCGCAATCGCGCCAATGCACCGATTCGGCTCATCTTTTGCTCCGAAGCGAGTGATGCCACTGCCGCGCCACCTGCAGCGCTATAGCAGCCTCTATTTTTTTAGTGTGACGACGGAAACATTACATAAAATAAAAACATACGTGACAACTTACGGATCTATCCGGTCCGTTTTATTAACAACAACACATTAGCCCTTTACCAATAAAAATATTTTGACGTCACATAAATAACGAAATAAAATAATTTAATTTTCTTTTTAGACTGAAGGGTCTTAGCAAATGATATCTTTGCATGTTAAAACGTGATTGCATAAATAATGAGGGTATATTTTTTAGTCTATTTAAAGATAATACTTGAACGATCGATGAAAGGATGTAAAATGTAATCAAGCGTCTCGGCACATTGCATAAAATGTAATCACTGCGTAAGTGTTCAAGCCTGGCAATTGAAAGATGGCGGCATTGACCAAGTTTGCACGATATTATAAAACCAAAAGAGTTGCGGAGCAAAAGAAAATCACGCGCTACTCCCGCAGACGGATCGCTATTAAAGACGCTTGTGACTATGTACGCGAGCGTCAAGGCAACCAATTATTTATTGGAAAAAGTATTGGCGGCGTTTTTGTTAGTCTTTTCGGGGCAGTTTTGGTGATCAGACGTAACTTCTTGTTCTTGGAATTTTTTTTTATCACATAAATTTTGACTTGAAAAATCTTTTTTTTTTCTTCTTGAACACGTTGCTACATTTTGGCGCCGAAACCTGGGATCTATTTTTTGAATCACTGGTTAAGCGTTAAGAGTAAAGAAAAAATGAAGATAAGTAGAACATCAGTGCAGCAATTAAATACAATCAAACAAAAACAAAAAAGACAGCAGCCGCACATTGGGACCAAACGCGATTTTTTGTGTCAAAATGAAATAGTGGCAGCTGTATTAGTCCAATCAAGATGATTATTTTTGGAGCTTCAAGCTTAAACATTACAGAATACAGGAAAATTGGTCCGAACTAAAAAAAAAAAAAAATTGGGGGTGAAAACACCCCCCCAAAGACACCCCCTACAGCTTTCTCTTCAGAAGATCAATTGGTTTTTAAGGAACAGATGACATTTTTGTTCTAAAAATAGTGTCTATATAGGTTTAATGGGTTGCCGAACACGAATTTGGTGTTGGCATCTGAAAAGTCAAAATAGCGGATCCAATATGGCAGCCAAAAAAATTAGAAATCGTCCAAAATTGTACATAAATTAGTCTATAGGGGTTTTCAGGTCTGCTGAACACGATTTGAACATGATCAGTTCATAATTCAAAATGGCGGATCCAATATGGCAGCCGATCACATGAAAAACCTGCCATATTAGCCAAAAATCAGTCTACTGGGATATTCGTGGTCGCTAAACGCAAATTCGAAATGAGAATTGAAAACTTGAAATAGCAAATCTCATGCAGCCAAAAAAATAGAAAAAACCGCCATACTAGATAATAATCATTCTGTTTAGATATTTGTGGTTGCTAAACGGTTATTTATTATTTCAAGCACAAAATTGCGAACAATGTTCTGAATATGGCGACCCAAAAATTTCATAAAACCGAAAAATTTCACTTTTAAATTTCAATTGGCGAGTCCAACATGAGAGCTCAAAAAATTAAAAGATTATGGAACTGAATAAATGCCAGTCCATACGGATCTTCAGGTCGCTGAACAATAATATGATATCGCATTTACAAAATTTAGAGCAGCTGATCCATTGAAAAAAATCAACCATTTTAAAAGATCCCATGTGTATAAGGTTTCTTGAATTTCTTAAATTCAAGTAGATGACATAATTTTTCAATTTTAAATGGCTTACATAATATGGCCACTCGTACTCAGTCACCAATGCATGTTAATACTGGTTATTTACTTTGCTGACTGCCAGTCTAACATTAAAATTACAAAATTAGGAACTGCTCATCTAACATGGTGATCCAAATAAATCGTTAGAATATTTAAAATTTTAGTCGTTTTATAGGGACTATAGGAAAAAATTGTTAGTTTTGCCATGTCTCGATATATCGCACATATATTTTGTAGAAATTATTAAAAAAATACTTAGAAATGACAATGAAGCAAGTGCAAGGGAGGTTCCATCGAAAAAAATACTTACTTTTGCGAGATATCGATCGTAGTAATAAAGCCTCTGGTCTCCGTTTATCAATTTAGCCGAGCAGCAATAATAATAAAAACAGATAAATTGTTTGCACATCCGTCTGATTTGCATTTACCGCAAGTTTACCCGTCACATTTGATGGATCTGTGCACATGTATCACATCCTCTTAAGGATCTTTTAGCTATGACACTAATGACATGTGTATTGCATATGTATTGCATACAGTATTAATATGTTGATAAAGAGATTTACATAATGCAGCGCTCTCTGGCATACCACCGGACTCGACACAGCATTGGGTTAAATGGGGTTCTTCTAGCCTATTCTCTTATTTATCTATGATTGCAACCCATCCCTGGCCGCCTCTCCAGAGATACTACGATCGATATCTCACAAAAGTAAGAATTTTTTCGATAATTTCTACAAAAGATATTTTTGACAAGTTTTCAAACGCTTCGGCGAAATGCTGTAAAATTTTATGTCCCATAAATTTTTCAAAAAGCCTACGATAAGTTTTGCAAATGACGCAGTCAGAAAAATCCGTTCTTTTGTGAGGTACACTGTAATAAAAAAATAGTCAGATATACTGTATCGATAAGGTAGAAAACTGCAATATTATCCGGCAAGCCCGTAAGCGTCCAATACACAAATAACAACATAATAAATGAATTATTTGAAGTAAGACCAACAATACTTAAGTTTATAGTGGATAGTAAAACACCGGCATATTAAGTTGTGGCAGAGTTCATTGTGCAGCAACACTAATGTTAAAATTATTTGCGTTTTCTTCGAACTATGAAAAAATTTTACAAACGATAGCCATTAGAAAATTGAATAATATTAAACAATACATTTATCTATAACGCTTTGAGCAAACTACTTATACATTACCTCGTAATATCTGAGTTGCCTAATTTTTAAATATTTTTTTTAACACAGAGAAAACTTAAAGTATCATGAAAAAGAAGAAAAGTTTGTACAACTCGAGGATGACCACGAGAGATAAAATATTATACTTATGTTAACTAACCAAAGGATTTTCTGCAAAATTAATTTCGTATTTTCGTACGAAATATGTTTTTTCTACTATATCAGAACAAACATTTTAAATTTTTTATCGAGGTCAAATTTGTGTTAAGTTGACAGAAACCTCTCTATAAACAGTTTTTTTCACAATTTGGCGGTTTTTTCTATTTTTTTGGCCGCATGAGATTTGCTATTTTGAATTTTCAATTCTCATTTTGAATCAGCGTTTAGCGACCACAAATATCCCAATAGACTGATTTTTGGCTAATGTGGCAGGTTTTTTT
The DNA here is from genome assembly GCA_030522625.1 of Copidosoma aretas. Lineage (NCBI taxonomy): Eukaryota > Metazoa > Arthropoda > Insecta > Hymenoptera > Encyrtidae > Copidosoma > Copidosoma aretas. The sequence continues at coordinate 8,624 of JAPYYV010011268.1, read as the reverse complement.
ATGTATTTGGCTGCTATATTGGATCCGCCATTTTAAATTATGAACTGAAAATGTCAAATTCGTGTTGAGCAAACCAGAAAACCCCTATAGACTAACTTATGTACAATTTTAGACGATCTTTAATTTTTTTGGCCGCCATATCCGATCCGCCATTTTAAATTATGAACTGTAAATGCCAAATTCGTGTTCAACAGCCCAGAAAAGCCCTATGGACTAATTTTTGTACAATTTTAGACGATTTTTAATTTTTTTGGCTGCCATATTAGATCCGCTATCTTGACTTTTCAGATGCCAATGCCAAATTTGTGTTCGGGAACCCATTAAACCTATATAGACACTATTTTTAGAACAAAAATGTCATCTGTTTCTTAAAAATCAATTGATCTGAAGAGAACGCTGTAGAGGGTGCCTTTGGGGGGTGTTTTCACCCCCAATTTACTTTTTTTTTCAGTTCGGACCAATTTTCTTGTATTCTGTAATGTTTAAGCTTCAAGCTCCAAAAAGAATCATCTTGATTGGATTAATACAGCTGCTGCTATTTTATTTTGACACTAAAAGTCGCTTTTGGTCCCACTGTGAGCCGGAGCAGATCAAGTATCTAATGCCGAAAAAAAATTACAGGAGTTTCCATCATGACCTGGAAACTTCTATTCACCAGTGCCGCACCGATATTTGGTTCCTGGTCTAGTGGCTGATCTTTTTCGTCTCATTACATCGGGCGAGAGAGCATCAACATCAGCTTCAGTAGGACGACTTGGAACTCTGAACTACTCCAGTGAATCAGATGAAAACGACCTCAATCTTAAACCGCCACACAGTGAACCAAACCAGGTTTTTTTTTTCAAAATTATAAATCTCCAGAACGGATAGAGATAAAGCCATAAAACTGTTTGAAAACTAAAGCTTATTTAATTAGTAATAGAGGCAAAATATCGCGATCGGTTTACAAGTTACCCTAACCTAAAAAAAATGGTAAAATAGTGGGAAAAGCATATTTGTCTCTCAGAAATCGTGAGTCTCCTGAACAAAGAAAAATGGAAAAAAATAACTTTCTGGAAAATTGAACTTATTAAAAGAAAATAAATACAAATTTAGTTTTATTGTACAAAGTTATCACCTCACCTACAAAAAACGGTCGAATCATGGAAAAGATACGTGTTTTACGGTACAGAATCAAAAATTTTCTAAACTAATAGAGATAGGATCATATTACTTCCAGTAGTATCTAATGTTGTTATTAAAAATATATTGAGTATTTTGTCCCATTGGGTAAAGTCTTATCCTAACCTACAAAAATGTAAAAATTATAAAGAAAATAACATTGTTTAAGTAGAATTGTGAGTTTCCTAAAGAAATAAAGATTTATGAGAAACGATCTTAAACTTTTAAGCAGTAAAGAGGTTCTATAATAAGATATAGCTAAATTTGAGAATTGTTTATGGAGTGAGTTGTGCAAATGTAATATCACAAGAATTATTTTCATATGATACAAAGGTAATCTTTGTGTCATACAAAAATTGTATTTTTGATTTTTTGATATGCATGCTAAGAGATTGTTAATTATGAAAACACCTTAATTTAACTAATAGCGTATTTTCAATTTGCATTCGATTTTAACTTGACAAGACTTGTTTTATTCCTTGAAGGATTTAAGATAGTGTCAACGTGACAATTTTTTTTCAATCATCAACATGTCCAAAGTTCCGCGCAATCGTTCATGCGAAATGATAAGAAAACTGGTAGGAACTTAAATTACCGTATAAACAATTGCACCTAACTTTAGACACGTCGATTATTTAAAAAAAATTGTCCCGTTGATCCTATCTTAAATCGTTTAAGGTTGTTATGTGGATACTTACATATATATAAGAAATTTGGCGTGTCATTCATATGGACATTAAAAAAAAATCGAGATCTTAATGAAAACTGATTTGTTGAAACTTAAACGTATTATGACTAATTTTGCCAAGTTTGGAAAAGATTCTGTCGCTGAAAATGAAGTTATCAATTCATGAAGTTAGCCTCATAATGCATGGGCTCTTATGCGAGCCTAGCACTTTTTTGGTAACTTTAAGCATTTGTCACCTTATTTCTAGCGACAGAATCTCTCCTAATCTTGGCAGAATGACACCTCATATGTTTTACTTTCGAAAAAAAAGGTTTCATTGATTTTTTAATATTTTAAAGATATCCACAGAACAACCTTAAAGAATAAAACAACCCTTGTTAAATCAGAATCGGATAAAAACTGATAATTTGTCATTAGATTAATTAAGGTGTTATTATTATTTATTTATTTAATTTTACTTGCATACCATCTAAGGGATTCCAGTTAAGGGTTCAGGTTTACAGTCCTGCTACCTTTTCCTTTGTACAAAACAATACAAAATAGAAGTACGTAACTTCAAGATCAATTTAATTAATAGTATGTACTTTTCCCTACTTGACGACATTACAAACTTTGTACACTTCCCCAACTCTACCAACTTCAGTCTCGTCCAGAATGAAAAAAAGAAATGAATAATGAGACCTAATAACTAATATCTAACCTATGACTTGATTTGGCCTCTCTGATTAACCAAGATTTGGGTAAACTACACGACACACAAATAAGTTTAAATCTTTACTCACTCTCTGTCCTGGTTCTATAAGCTAAGCCCTTAACCTAAAAACTACTGTTTTTCTGAGAACCTTTTGGATTGATCTTTCGGCAACTACCACTGTTTCTTCTTCCTCAGAATGTCCGCCTCCCTCACTGACTGAGCCCCTTCGATACCACCTTATCTAGCTCCAGGCCATCCTTGGCCCTTATCTCTTCTCCGTCCCTTTCTGCAGTTGACTCATACTCGGAGTCCTGGTTGATCAGTTCGCCGACTTTTAGCTAGAGGGCCTCCACTCTCTTCTCCAACTTATCCAACCTGGTGCACCATCTTACCTTTGCCCTCTCTCCCCCCCTGTTGCTCCTTCTTCCCTTTTGCTTTTTCTGTTTTTTTTTTTTTTTTTTTTTTCAAGTATTCATGCCTCTGCACCAGTCGTTCATTCTCTCCATTGTGCCAGTGAGTTTCTCCGCTGTCTTTTTCTGAGCCCTAAACTGTCTGGCCAGAATTTTTTTCTCGCTTTCCAATCCTTTCGCTTTCTTCTCGCTCGCCGTACCGACTCTTTCATGTAAAAAATCTCATTTTGCTCCTCTGACATATTTTCCCACACTTCCTTGAGCCACCTATCCTTTGTTCTTTCACACTCCATTCTTCTTCAGTTCACCTGTCAGTTCTTGCTTGCCAAGAGTGCGGCCCTTCGATCATTTGCCCTTTCTCTTGGCCTTAGGACTTCTTCTAATGAACTTGGTCGTTTTTTTAGTGTTTCGATTACTTTCACTCTCTCTGCTCCCTACTTAACGTTCCCTCACTTTTAGGCGGGATGTTTTGTGTGTCTTGCCTGGTTCACCTGATAGCCTCTTTGCGAAGTGACAGCCTATAGATTGCACGCTGTGCCTCACTTCTAAAACTCGACTGTGATAGGCTCGTACATTATCTCCTGTAATGCCTCTCTTACTCCGTGGTTCACTGGCGCCCCTCTCTTCCTCTTCTCTTGCTGATTCTTAATAGTGTCTTGATGGTTGCTACCTGGTGATCTAATCACGTCATGTCTTAGCCTTTCTAGTTTTCGTTATTTTTTTGAGTGTTGATAATCCTCTACAGTTCTCAGTCAAGATTTCTTCTATGCTTCGGTCTGTTTTCGTATACTGGCAGTGTGTTAGTATATGGGTTAATGTCTCAACTTCTTTCCCGCAGAGTCTGCATAACTTCTCCTCTTCTCCATCCCAGTAGTTCTTGTCCTTTGACTCGTTCCCGCATCTGAATCTTGCTATCAACTTTCTGTCCCTTGGGTGCCTGACCGTTGTTAGATATCTTGGCCATATACTCTCTTCAACCATTATTTCTTTGTACCTTCAGGTGTATCTTGAGTCGCCAATCTTTGTGCGTCTTCCTTCTCTAACCTGGTTTTTCATTGTGTGCATTACGTGTTTACGGACCTCTCCTGTCTCTCTTAGTTCAGATATACTACCTTCGTTCAGTCCCCAGTTTTGAAGCACCTTCAACCTGCATTTCGCCTAGTATCCTGCTTGTGTATGTGTGACCTCTCTCTGTCTCTCTCCTCAATGCACTCTAGCACCCGCAATTTTCTCGGTTTGCGGGCTTTTTCTTTGAAGTTGATGGCTCTTTGACAATAGCCCTAAATTTACAACTTCTTAGTTGTGCTTCCTCTTGTACTATGTAGTTCGGAGTATACATTTATATATATTTATTTGGTAGCAGCCTATTGGCCCAGATAAGGACTTGGTTTACAAAAAAATTATTCTCTTAACCATACGCATATCCCATACTCACTCGATTTTCTCGCCATTTTACTTATGTCACATCTATTAATTATATGATCCATGGTATCTGTTTCTTTATTACATAATTTACATATTCTATCTGACTCTTTTAAACTATATTTGTTTCCAAACCCTATAATACCGCATCTAATCCTGGCTATAATATTGTCACTTACTTTTCTGCGCCTTTCTAAATACTTTGGTAATTTTTCAACTTTAATGGTAGTATAATTCTTGTTACACTTGGAATTTTCTATCTTATCATCTAAGTACTGATTTTTCACATCGAACAATTTTCTCCTCACTTTATCCCATACCCTTCTACCTTCACTAGTATAAATATTTATTGCTTACGTGCTCCACCTCAACGTATTAAATAATTTTTTTCTTTCTTGGCTGTACAAATGTACTTCCCTTAACTTCTCCTTCTCTCTCCAATACAGTTTAACTAGTCTATGATCTTCCAATTTGCTTATCCTTTTCTCAAATTTGATCGCTCTATTTATCTACGCGCTACACATTCTTACACGATTAGTTTTCCTATAAACTATGTATCTCGGTGTACAAAAATCTAGTTTTAAAACCCACCTGAAATAATCTAATTGTATCTTTTCTAATTCTTTTTTCCGCTCATCGCCATACTTCTGCACCATAAGACACACTTCTAACTAAATAATCAAAAAGCACACCCCTGTTGTACTCCTTTCGTACTTCAAAATTTTTCTGACATGACATTTTCAACTTCCACAGCAACTATAGTTTCTTTGTAGATTTATTTTATTCTCTCAAATAAATATTCGCTAATCCCTTCTTGTTGCATCACTTTCCAAAGCATTTCTCTTAAAACCGTGTCAACCGCTGCCTTCAAATCTACGAAGGCAGCGTATACCTTCTTCATTTGTGCCTTGGCCACCTAAACAACGTGGTTTAAAATATACACGTTATCCATAGTAGACCTCCTTTTTCTGAACCCTACCTGTCCTTCTGGTAGTATCTCTTTTTCCTCTATTTCCTCAACTAGTCTTTTTTAGTATTTCCACATATACTTTATAAGCTAATGATAGAAGAGAGATCCCCCTGTAGTTACTCGGTATATTTGTATCTCCTTTCTTGTACAGTGAAACAATAGCTGCAACTCTCCATTCCTCCGGGAACTCTTTCCCTTTCCAAACCCAATTCAGTAAAATTACAAGTTTACTGAATAAGTTTCCTCCGCTATATTTCCAGACTTCGTTTGGGATTTCAGCTATGCCAGCTGCTTCTTTCTTTTTTATTGCTAAGGTTGCCTGCAGGATCTCCGTGTATGAGATCTCTTAAGACCCTAAGTTCTCTTCTATGGTAACGTCTCTTCCTTCTCCTAACCTTCTTTTCATGCTTCCCTCCATAAGCATCCTAAAATGTTCTTTCTACTCCTTTAATGTTATATCATTTCAAAACTTCTCTTTTTCTTTGTATTTCCGAAGAATTTCCACACATCTGAGTCGTTTCTAATGCTTCGAAGTTGAGCTTATTCGATTTCTTTGAATTCTTTCTCCTTGTCCTTACATAATTTCTTTCACTCGCTTCTTTCTTTTAAGTACTCATCTTTATTCATTTTATCTCCCCTCCATTTATAGTATGCCGTTTTAGCCTTTCTTTTTTTATTCCTACATGCTTTGTCCCACCACTTTTTTTCTCCTAATCTACATGGCCTAATTATAATTTCCTTTTTATGATTGCCTTATTCACTTTATATTTAATATTAGATTATGTTTCTTCCACGCTAACTATTCCCACTGTATTCACCTCTTTGCAGAGGTCTTTGGCCTCTTGTCTAAATGTTATAATATCTTCTTGTGACCATGCGAATACTGATTTTTGTCCTGTGTAACTTTTTGCACACTATTTATTTCTTTTCTCATTTCGATAGATCTACACAAGAGTAAATGGTCCAAGTCCACCCTCCCTTCAACCTTAAAATATTGTATCTAATCTAGCATGCACCCATCCACCATGATTTAGTCTATCACTAAATTTCCTTTAGCTCCTATGTACGTGAACTCCCCCTCTTCATCACCCTCCATCCACCCATTCAAGATAGTAAGCCCTTTATTTTTAATTACTTTAATCAATTGCTCTCCCTCATTACTAATGATTTTATCTATACTCATCCTCTTTTTTAATTTTCCTGCTTCTACATCTAGAAAACTCCCCAAATTACCTGTTGATATATTAATATCTCCCCCAATAACTAAATGCTCTGCCACATCTATATTGTAAAATTCTATACATTATAAAATATCCCTTAAATTATCAGAATTGTACACCGACCATACATATACAATTTTTTTATTTAATTCTACTTTATATTTTACTATACTTTCTTCCACGCTAAAGTCAAAATCATTTTCAATCTTCATCCAGCTTTTTCTTAAACCTGTTAAAAAACCACCTTTTGCTCACCCCCTTTTATTTTCCCTACTGGCTGCTACACATTTCCATACAAAATCTTTTGACAATTTGTCCTTAAAATAAATCGAACTTTTTTCTTCCAGCCACGTTTCGCATTATCTAACAAAATCATTGTTTTTTTAAAAATTCCAAAAATCCCTATCCTTGTTCAAAATTCCCGCGCGATTCCAAAATATAAATGTACCCCCCTTCAATGGATTACTTTTCACATACTCTTCGCTCCTAACCTGGGTCGTTACTAAAAATTTGTCTGTTTATTACCTACTCTCTGATCTACTCTTCCTACACGACGCATTTTATTTTCCACTGCCTCCCTCTCCTCCCATTTGTAACCCTTCTTGTTAAACACAACTTTTTTGTATCCTATTTTTACTTTATGGCCGTTCTCTATACGAGCCTTAACCCATTTTAATATTTTACCTTGTAATTTCCGGTACGACAAATTGGTTTTCGATATAAATTTTCGAGCCTACCAGTACCTTTTTTCTTTTTAAAACCTCTTTCTTTTTTTCAAAACCATTCAATTTTACAACCATCACATGAGCTACCTTTCCGCCAACGGATTTACTATGCTCCCTTCAACGTCTGAAACTTCTCCTAACCCTTTTACTGCAATATTATTCTGACGGTCAGCTTGGTCTTTTTTTTGAGCGATACGCTTTATATTTTTCGCTTCGGACTCCGATAAGTTTACACCACTTAGCGCCGTGTCCCTGCTCGATTGCACTGCCTGCTTTGCTACTATCATTGTCTCATTCTAAATTCAAGAGCGTATTCTACTCTGCTTATTCTAACTTATATGATACTCGACCATAGGGGTCATCAGCGTTATCTTATGGGACGCAACTCGCACTCTGCCCTTTTTTCATGTATGATATTGTCCACATCTATTCGGGAATCAAAAAGCTTCAAATTAATAACAATATCATTGCGCTCTCTCTCTGTCTCTCTTTCTTCCATCTGATTATACGTTTAGTTTTTTAAGATACGATGAAAATTCAGTTGTCACCATAAGAGACTGCATAAACTAATTAAATTCCAGTTGCTTATGCTATAAACAATTACCTTTAATAGGGTAGTTTTTGCTGAAAATTATTCAGACGTGTATCATTCTACATCATATAATTTTGTGAATATGGGTAATTCATTGCACTATAGACAAATTTTTCGACAAAAAGTGACAAAAGTTGCCGAGTAATAAATTAAAAAACAAAGAAAGAAATAAAAAAAATGTAATAGCCTAATAAATTAAAAACAAAAAAAAGTCATAGTCGAATAAGATTTGAACCTATGACTGCCAAAACCTAAACCTAATACTTCCGCATTAGTAACCTCAGCTACTGACGCACTAGACCGTTAAGGTTCTAAAGTTATATATGTTGAAAAGAACCGTAGCTTAGGCTACAGTATTATATTGTTCATTACTATGTTACGTGGGATTACGCTCGGTATTGTGATCACAATCAGTAAAAGTGTTGATCAAACAGTTCTTGTCAGGTTCATGCATTTGGTTAAAGCATGTCAGTTACACGTGGGATATACATTGTACGTAGACCGTATATATAGGTGTAGTGCGCTCCATGAAAAAAGATTCGCCGCTCGCTTTTGCTCTGCTCAGCTCAAATGGCTACTTCTCCTCCTCTCCCTGCAATATACATATATATATATATATATATATATATATATACCTAGCCTTTGGTCTATACGCCCATTTCCAGATTTCCTCTCCTCTCCTTGCAGGCGCACATGTGCCCCCGCCCCTATCCTATGACGTAGCTCTCGTCGAGTAAGATGT
>JAPYYV010011267.1:906-32537 GCA_030522625.1 Copidosoma aretas | reverse complement strand
GATTCCCTGCACTGATTTAGGCAATGTGCCCTGTACAAGCACAAAGAAGAAATATTTAAGTGTCATAACAGTCAACATAGTTGATTAGATTACTTATACGTATAAATTTTAAGTGTAGAATATACACATATATTTTCAGCAGGGCGGTAACCATATTTTCGACTTCTGCTGCTCCTACTGTTTTTGCTTGTCCAACGTTTTCGCGATCGTCGGACGTCTCTAGCCTTTTGATTTCCAGGTCTTTGCCACTACTTACAACGGATCTCAGCGCACCTTAAACATCACTTTTAATTTTTATTATATCGCTCTCCCTTGCCCGCAACACTGATTCCTTGAGCTCCAGCTCTTCCCTTATTCGCTTTGACGTTGCTTACGCCTTTTGTAAAGCTTTCAGAAGCTTCTTCCTATTTTCTAACAGTTCGATCGAATCAAGTAAGTGGTCAATCTTTGACACACTGTTGGCGGCCCCGCTGTCGTGATGACTACGACCTTCTGGTACCTACTTACAAGCGCAAGACACACGTTGCGTATTTGAAGGCTGCAATTAGCCCTTTGTATACATGTAGACCAGTATCTTAACTTATAAAGAGTAGTTTGCTCTCCATGGATGCTTTTTTGATATTAGGTAAATCAGATCCATACAAGACGATGAGCAAAACAGCATCCCAAAATTATCTTGGGTTTTTGCTCAAATTACATTGTAAGATGTTTTTCGCTTATATCTCGGGAAGTACAATAGATACGTCATAATAAAAAGACCAGCGTGTATAAAAGCGAAAAATTTCTTATCGATAGTCTTTTACTCTTATATGGTCGCACTCAAAATTTCGAGATAAAAATGAATAAACGTTTTTTCGGGATCTGCTTGCGAGAACGAGTGAAACAGAGCGAGCGCTGGACAAGCAGTTCACCAGAGCTGTGTACACAGTAAAAAATCCTATAGTAAAATCACTACGCTCAGCATAGGAAATTATCCGACCTATGCTGAGCGTAGTAATTTTACCATAGGGTTTTTTACTGTGTACATAGATATACTTCTGTATACCTGTACATACAGCTTCTGCTCTCTTTAGTGGCTCGCAAAGAAAGAAACAGTTTTGTACCCTATTAAGATTTTTAAAACGATCTTTGAATTTACGAAAAAGAGTTGTTTAACTATCACTCACGTCTGAGATTCCCAGTTAAATTTAAAAATAACTGTATCTTATAGATTATATGGAAAACTTTATTTTTGACTTTGAACCATTCTGGTGGGTTATCTTATTCAATTTTTATTAACGAAAAACTATCATTAAATAAAAAAAATCGATGCAATCACTAATATTTTTGGAACTCTTTGATAGATTTAAATCATCATGGTAGAATAGTAGATTACGTACGAGTTTGGAAAGGCTTGGATTTGCGGACCGAGAGGTTTGCGGCCCGAGCGACGTAACGAGGTCCGTAAAAAAGCCTTTACGAACGAGTTGCGGAATCTATTTTTCCACCTAAGAGCCAAAATCAAGCGGCGAAGGTGCTATTTTGAGGATAGAAGGTGGAAAAATTTATTTTTTATTATCATTATTATTGTTGCTTAAAAATTTAATTTAAGTTTTATACTTTATTAAGATTGCTATAACGATTTTTCATAACTATTCATGTATGAAGATGTCAATTCTAGTTTTAAAATAATTGTATTTTATAGAGTGTAAAAAAAACTTTATTTCAATTTCAACTATCCCTATGGGTTACGTCGTTATTTTGTTACTAATAAAAAAACATATATTTTTTTTAAATTGATACAATTTCTTGTATTGTAAGAAGCTTTAGATTGATTTTAAAAATCATTGGTAGAAACATGTATTTTTTTTAAATCGTCCCTTAAAAAAATTCAAGCCGCGTACCTTGGTAAAGTTGTTGCAACAATTATTTTATTTTCGAAAATAGGTAATTTTATATAGTCAATCTTATTCAAGGAACCTGTTTAATTACTATATACAATTTGACTTGAGGCTTCCATTTTTTTAGTCGTGTCATAGAAGTAAAAAATGTTGAATATGATTTTAATTTGAAATTTTTTTTTTGGTGCTATGCCAATTATTGTCAAATTATGTGACTGAATTTAAAAAACTTTTTTTCCCTACAAGTAAGTAGACAACTGTTCGGTAATCAATGTAAGCTTGCACCATGAAAAAAAGTTCGAAAAAAAAAAAAATATTAATAAAGTATCTATGTAAAATTGTAGTATGTTTTAAAAACAAAAAGCTTTGTGCCAATAAGATGGCAGTGGATTCTCTTATTTTGTATGATATCCAGCTCACCAGGTTATACTCTGTTTTTCTTTCTCTTTATTTTGAAAGATGAGATGATACCACCGCGTCAATCAATATGCCCCTAAGGCAAGATTTTCACAACATATTGATTACGATCTAGCAACGTTCAAAATGCGAAAACTTATAAGGAATATTAAAATTGTTTTCCTAGTCGCTCCGCAGATAGGCATGTTATCGTTTGGCAACGCGCCGTTAAATGCAGGAGATACGGCGTTATTGACGTGTACAGTCCAGGGGGATTTACCGCTGGATATCGTTTTAATGTTCAACAACGAGCCGATAGACTCTTCACAAACAGATATGATTGTAAGTGAAACGGGAAAGCGAACTAAACAATTGACTATCGAGTCCGTCGGGGGAAAACATGTGGGTGACTACACGTGCATGTCGTTCAACAAAGCAGGAACAACTACAAGATCGGCAACTCTGTCTGTTAACGGTATGATCGCTTCTGAAACATTTGAAACCTATTGTTTGTTTCTTTGATTGATTTTAGAAATCAGTTGTTTTCTTTGTTAATTTTTTTCAATTTCTTGTACGCTGCCTCTAGTAAATGAAGAGCTGTAACCCTTGATTTTTTCAAATTATGTTCATAGATTACATTCATGAACTGTAATCCTATATATGTTAGAGAGTAAGAGCTGATAGGGAAACTGCTTCAAAATATTCGATAATATTTGTCGCGTTTCAAATCGAGCCAGTAGCGTGTGTCAAGGTTGCTGTCCTAACGATCAACGGTAACGATAACCCATGTTGATTTTTGCTGTGCAAATTTTTACAGTCACAACACTCACAACCTCTACAATGTTTATTCCTTTTTGAACAAGCATCAACCTTACATTTCTTTGCAGAAAAACTCTCAAATGATGTTGATTTTTACCTTTGACAATCAAAACTCATCGTTTATTTGAAGTTACTGTTTCCTAACAAAAAAAGGACAAAAAATTGTTTGTACACAATACGATTTATAGTTTTAAAGTTAAATCGGGGAAAAAACTCGTACAAATTTAAGTGATTTATCTACAGAATTTTTATACGATATGCATGTTTTAAGGAAATCGTACTGCATAGTGATTTAAGACATTAATGGAATTTGAGTGAGGCACCATAAGAATCTGACCCATAAACACGTGGATAAGGAGAAAAAAATATTTTGTGACATCAATGCATCTTCTCCCAATAAGTAAAATTTTATTATAAAGTTTTTTTTTCTTGCAGTCTTTACAACCATGTCAACCTATCAGAAAGTTCTTGTGTAATAGCCCAAAAAATTATGCATGGAAAAGATACTATGACATGTTTTTTTCGGCAGCATCATATTTCACCCACAAGGTAGCCAAAGTGCACCCAGCCTACACCCCCACTTCTAATCAACATTCACATCCAGCTATTCTAATTTCGCTAAAGAGAAATAACCATCTAGTTTTATTTCAAGGCATTCAGTAACTCTGTGTGTGTGTGTGTGTGTGTGTGTGTGTGTGTGTGTGTGTGCTCAAGGTACACGAATCACGATGAGATAAAGTAAGATATTAAGCGGGTGTATGTATTATAATGTCGTTCCACAGTCTCGTTATAAGTAGCAGTTGACTTACGTAACATCATGACTTTTCACAGGTAATACACGGAAGAACAATGAAAAATTTTAATGAACGACTCAGAAGTTTTATTGAAAAACTTGGAAAGAAAAGAAAACCAGGACAAACGCTCGTGACACTACCATGAAATTTAACTAAAATGTTCGAAGTTGGGCATTGTAACAATATAATTATATGAGTAGTGACGTTTGTTAAATTTCCGTAATTGTAAATATACAGAGAACTGTAACATCTAGATTTAAAATAATTTCATCTATTAAAGCTCTGGAAGAAACTTAGATTTTTTTTATCTCACCATGTTATACAGACAATGGTGCTCATTACATTCACGTAAAAAAAGTAAAATCTTTTCTTTCATTTACTTACCAACAGTTGCGCCCCAAATCGTGCCGTTTACGTTTGGCGATAGGCCTATAAACGCCGGGGAGAGTATTACTAGTACGTGTTCGATTGCTGTAGGGGATAATTTGGGTTTGGAATTCTCATGGTTCTTCAACGGAGAACCTATTAATACACAGGACAGACCTGATGTAGCGATATCCATAAACAAACGCCGAAGCACAATCGACATCGATTCAGTAACAGCCCATCATGCCGGTGTTTACACTTGTCGGGTTTCAAATCGGGCCAGTAGTGTGAGCCACAGTGCCCGATTAACGATCAACGGTAACGATGACACCAGCTAATTTTTGCTGTGTTAATTTTTATAGCTACAATCTCCAATGTTCATTCCTTTTTACAAAACCCACCAACCTTTTATTCCTTTGCTGTGGAACTGTTTGATGATTTTGATTTTTGCCTCTTGCTTTTATCCTCTTGTAAAAAAGTGCACAAAACGTAATTTTTCACATGATTGATTGACAGTTTCATGCTGAAAAAAAACTCGTGTGAATTCATGATTCACACAGATATTTTGATACGATTTATCAAGTGATCTGTCGTGCATAGTTTTTTTGAGGCCTCTTATTACATTTAAGTGGAAAGCTAGATGATTTTCCCACAGCATATAATTTATTTAAAAACATAATCGTAAAGTTTAATTTCGTCAGATTATATTTTTTATTTTTTATCAACACAAGTCGTGCCACAAATTGTATGATTTACTTTTAAAGACGGCCCGGTAAACTTTTGGGAGTCCATGCAAAAATCATTTTTACCGTGTTTTGTGCCCCCTGTCCAATGGTAATGATGATTACTAACAACATGATCATGCATAGATAAACACAAGATCTACACGTTGTACTGACTGTTATTTTGCATAGTATTTTTTACTAGCCTCTTTCACCAAACTCTCGATTTCAAATTACACATTTGGTTTTTTCATACATTGAGTTATTTGCTCTGGGCAAAATGGTTCAGTCTACATTTTTTTTTTCACACCCCCTACCCCTTCCCATCCCTCTTCCCTTCCCTCTCCCAAGTGCTGAGTGCCCTGACTAGTGCCTTTAGAAAAGAGCCAGACGGTATAGCACTATAATAAAAAAAAATCCGTATACATGATTTAGTGTATAATATAATGATATTTAATAGCCAGGAGAGAAGGTTTCATCACACTCCCGCCTTCTGACAACCAATTTTTTTATACTTTCACATTGTATTTTATGAATAGACAACTAGAACCTTTAAATTTAAACCAGATCTGACTGTAAGCACTCAAAAAACTACAATTTAATTCTATGCTTGCTCCAGCGAAAATACAATGCACATCGTGCGGTAATGCAGGACAAAATTTTGTTGATAAAATTTGTAATTATTTTATTTTTACCAACAGTCGCGCCCCAAATTGTGCCATTTTCGTTCAGTGATAAGCCTGTCAACGCCGGTGAATCAATGAGTACTGTCTGTTCTGTTAGCCTCGGGGACCTGCCTTTAGAAATCTTGTGGTATTTGAACGGAAAACGAATTGATACACAAGGCAGATCTGACATAGTAATATCGACAAACAAGCGCAGAAGCACAATCGACATCGAAGCTGTAAACGAGGCTCATTCTGGGGAGTATACTTGCACTGTTGCAAATGTTGCTTCAGCTACAAGTTATACAACCGCTATTATTGTTAATGGTAATATATACCACGCAGTTGTCAGTTGGATATGCCACGTACAGGATATACATCATTTTTTCTCTTTTCCATTTATTTTACATTTCACTGACCAGATCCTTTATTTCCTTTTCCTTTCAAATAATTTGGTGAGCGCTAAACATTAATAAATTTGATTCTCACTCAAGATAAGATTATTGATAACTATATATCACCATAAGTAAGAATAAATACGGTATATTACTGAAGGCTACTTATTATGTTAACAACATAATCAAGACTGTATAATGTTCGTACTATCAATCGATTAAAAGGTCAATAACTTTCATAAGAACCACAACCGAATTACCTTTCGAATGACATTGTTGCTGGTGAGAGAAGATAAGTAGTTTTTCACTTACTCCTTCATTGCCTGTTTATGCAAGTATAATTTCATGTGTTAGTATCACACACTTGCTAAGCACATCAAACTCTGACTCGTAGATAAATAGAAAAGAACTAAAAAATATTTTGTGATTTATCAGTGACTTATCAATGTAGGTATCTTCTCCCGGAGTAAAATTTTATTTTAAAGCTTCTTTCCTAGCAGTCTTTATGATCATTTTAACCTGTTGAAAAGATTTTTTTGTAACAGTCCGAAAAATTATTTATGAACAAAACCATGCTAAATCGCGTCTTTTTTCTCAACTCTATGATTTAAATTTATCTTAATAAGGTAGCAAGAATGAACCCAGCCTGCACTCTTACTTCGAATCCACATTTACATTCAACTATTCTTATTTCGATGAGGAGAAACAACAACCGCGTTTTATTTGAGGGCTTCTAATATCTGTGTATGCGTGTTCAAAGGATATGATAAGATATAAAAGAGCAGAAAGTCGTGCAAGTATACGGTATATGTACTCGTATAATAAAATTATAGCCAGAGCGGGAAGCGTTTACAAAGCTAGTTGAGAATCGATTGATTGACTGATTGATTGATTGATTGATGGATTGATTGATTGTGGTTATTGATTAGGTGCCTGGCATGACATCAACATGATATATTTTATCTGTATACATATATCTGCGTACCAGTAATACATATCAATCTGATATACGCAGAGCTGATGGCTCAAGGTTTGTTTATTATTTTTAGTACATTGAGAGAAAAAAATTACAAAAATCACCGGGCTAGAACGGTAATCTAGTTCCAATCTCTCGTCCAGGGACTTTTTACTTTTGGCAAACTAATTTTTACCGTACGATGCAGTAAAAATCATTGTAATTAAGTACGGAGAAAAATTATGTTTTTACTGGTAAAAATTAATGTGCAAACAATCAAAAATACTTTGACGACAAGATGCAACCAGATTACGGTTCTAGCACAGTAACTTTTATAATTTTTTTCTCTCAGTGTAGCAGCTGGCGACATTCACTTGCGCTGTAATAAAAAGAGACTCATCTGAAATCGAGCTCATGTTCAATGGGGCATGGCTGGGGTCACTGTGACAAATTCAGGAAAACGCGCTAAACAACTGATCATTGAGGCTGTAGAGACCAAACATGTTGGTCAATAGTCTTTATGAGTGTATCGCCACCAACATGGCTGGCTCAAATTCTCGATCAACCATATTGGCGGTTAATGGTATTTGAAACAAGTGACAGTTAAAGCAATAAGAATTGAGAATTTCCTATATTTCATGCAACATATTGTTTCAAGACACGTGTGGCTTTTTATGAGAGATGATTCTTATTTTTTACATTGTATCTGAAAGTACGCACCTAAACATCCATATGTGAAAAATCAGCATGAAATGTATTTATAGTTAGTTAGCCGCTCTCTCAACTCATCAACGATTGCCCATCGATTTAAGTTTTATTCGACTCATTACCTCATCATTGGACCTAAAAAAAACTACCTTTAATTCAAATTTACTTTAAATGTAAATTTGTACGTCTGATAATGATCAAGAATCATTAAATTTTACAGTTCCACCACAAATAGCTCCTTTTAGTTTTGGAGATGAAGCTGCAAATTGGGGTGAACAAGTTTCTTCCATGTGCAGTATCCTCAAAGCGGATCACCCGGTAGATATTGAATGGACTCTTAACGGCAAAAAAATTTTACCTGAGTCGCATCCAGGCATAATTATATCGAAAACTGGAAAAAAGTTATCGGTACTCAACATTGATTCAGTAACAGCCGATCACGATGGTGTGTACATTTGTCGGGTTTCAAACAGTGCAGGTAGCACGACTCACAGTGCTGTCTTAACCGTTAACGGTAAAGATAATACCAGCTGATTTTTGCTGTGTTAATTTTTATAGTTACAGCTTTTCTAATGTTCTTTCCTCTTTACAAAAACCACCAACCTCTCATTCCTTTGCGGAAAAACGTTTTTATGATGTAGATTATTGCCTTTGACAGTCAAAAGTCTTCCTATAAAACTCTGCTACAGGAAAAACGTTGCGGTAATTTCGGATAAAAGCCTAATCCTATCTATAGTAGTGGTATTAAACTAATTGACAAATCATTATTATTTATTCGACAACTGTTTAGTTACTTTCAAGCTTTCGAATTTTTAAAACTACAGTCTTCAATTTATCAATTCTAACTGATCCTTAATCGCAGTTCTGGGTGATAATAATTCTTGATCGTTTTTATGTGTAGGAACCTTGTCTATAGTATTATGAAAAATATTAACTCTTAATGTAAACACTTATGCTAAACTAATCCTACCTCTGATTTATGAATGTTATTAAACCTAATGGTTAAGAGTCACCTATTACAATTACTGCGCAGTATCTATTCCTGACTCTAAAACTCGAAAAAATCGTCAACATGTAAATTCTATACATATTTTTACTTTAGGATGACTGAGATGAATCCTTCTTTACTGAGTTGAATATACTTCGGTGGTAAAGATATTTTTTAAATATATTACAATTTTTTTAGCCAAAGGTAGACCAAAATTGCTAGATTTAAGACTATACGACTTTGATTATTTAATTTTACCGCAATATCGTTTATTTCATTATAATCAAAATTGAAACTTTCATTCCCCCAACAGTTGCCCCACAAATTGGTGCTTTTACCTTCGGTGATGAGCCTCTAAACGCTTACGATAACGCTCACATAACATGCGCAATCACAAAAGGTGACACGCCAGTTGCCATAGAATTAATGTTCCAAAACGAGCCGATAGACGAGAAACGTACTGACATTGTCATATCTAATCTTGGGAAGCGTGGAAAACAGTTGAGTATTGAAAGCGTTGGAGCCGCTCATTCAGGAATATATTCATGCGTTGCTTCAAATGTGGGTGGATCGACGACTCGCTCAGCCATCTTGAATGTCAATGGTATCTTCGAGTGATAGAATAACTCTGTATTAGCTTACATACAAATATATTTTTCAATACACTCACTGATCCTTTATTTCCAACAAACCATCCGCCATAGAAGCCCAGTTAACATTGGACCAGAAAAATGGTTGTACTAGTCATCAATTCCACATTTTTCGACTTAACGGCTGGTTTTTATAGTATTTTGGCGTCATCGTTGTCAGAATAAAATGATACAAATTTGTGTTTTGTAACCTCGAACATTAAGAATAACTTTTTTTATTTATATAATTGACTGAATGAATTGTTGATAGAAACATTTTTTGAAAAACGGATTATTTGTTTTACGCAGTTGCCCCGCAAATTGGAGTGTTCACATTCGGTAGCGAACCAATTAATGCAGGAGATGTTGCATCAGTTACGTGTGTTATGACAAAGGGCGATTTTGATTTGATGACCATAGAATGGCTGTTCCAAAACAAGCCAATAGAAGAGAAACGTACTGACATTGTCATATCTAATTTGGGAAAGCGTGGAAAACAGTTGAGCATTGAAAGAGTTGGAGCCGAACATTCGGGTGTATATTCGTGTCGGGCGACAAATATTGCTGGCTTCACAACGCTTTCTGCTGTACTTGACGTCAACGGTATATGCACAACTTCAAGCATTTCTGAATAAATTTTTCGAATCATAAAAAGACTCGCTTGTTTGTATAGCTGTGTACTTATCACTTGCAAAGTACTTTGAATTATTCTCGTAACACCTTGATGTATTCGGATTCCTCGCACCATAAGTATGTACGTGGACCTATACGTGTACCACATTAGTGACTTATTTTTCCTTAGACTTATTGCTATGCATCGAACTATCCTATGATTTCTGTTTTTTCGCCTTCCTTTCCTAAAAATCCAGTTTGTGGATGTAAAATCAGGATTATCTTAAATAAAAAGTGTGCCTTTCCAAAGATAGAAGAAAACAACAGATTATAAATATGAACATTTAACAAAGTCAACCAATACCTTCATTTAAGGTCTTACATTGTTTTCAGTACTTTATTACAATCACATTGTACAAATTACACCGCAAAATAACTTTGGGACGACAATACCAGCTACATGTGTACCGAGTGAATATTTTAATGACTGATTGTTCATGTAATTTTTCAGTTCTGCCGAAATTACTGCCTTTTTCGTTTGATGGGCCACTTAATTCCAACCAGGTAGTCTAAAATTACTAATATTATTATTTCATAATTGACTTTCTAAAGCTCATGTTCAAGCACTAGTTGTTAATTTAATCATTTTAGCCGAGATTATATTAAAATTAGGAGGTTATGGGTTATATTCACAGGTAGTTACCGTTCCTTGTGCGGTAGTTGAAGGCGATCTTCTTAAATTAAAGCTTTATTGGACCTTAAATGGCCGTTCGATATCTCCGCATTCCGGTATATCAGTATTGGATCTTGGCGAGCGCGGAGCTATATTGAGCATTGGATCAGTCCAAGCCTCTCATACTGGTCGATACACGTGCGTTAAGGATTTTGTTTTGCTTTCATTGGAAATTGATTTTAGCTTACTCTGTAATTTATCTATTGTTTGATATTGTACAGCTGCGTCGCTGAAAATGTGGCTGGAAAACAACAGCTGTCCGCAGACCTTATCGTTAACGGTGCTTATTACAAAAATCATCATCTTTTCTTGAAGTGTATATTTATTACGTCCATATCACGCATGAGTAATAACTGTGTCTGATGAAAAATGTCACGTACATGATTAGTATAATAGTTCGCTCCAATTTTTAATATATATTTGATTATATGGTCACACTGCATGGTAGGTACAATTTCTCATCATACAAATGATGCATATCCTCTTCCTTAGGCCATTCTGAAATTGCCGTTTCAAAATGCTTTTTTGACGCTGACTAATAAGAAAAAACAATCACGATTAAACACTCGCAAAGTTATTGTTTTGCAAACTAGCCCTGAATCGTTAAGGCTGACAATAACACTATGAACGACACCATAAAAAAATGTACAAGAATAATAAACCGAACAATTAAAATCCTTAATACCGTAGCCTTGTTACCTTGCAGTTGCACCGCATCTTCAGCCATTCTCTTTTCACGAAAACATCAACGAAAACGACCTTATCGTAGTACATTGCGCAGTTGTCAAAGGGTCAGCGCCCCTGTCTCTCAAGTGGTTCTTCAATGGACGCCACATTGAAGTTGACAATCAAATACAAATAACTAATATGGGAGATCGAGTGTCGGCACTTACCATTCCATCCGTAAAGGGCTCACATTCTGGAGAATACGCGTGTGTGGCCGACTCTGGTTTTCCAGTTGGTCACGTTAGGCATAGCGCCCATCTTAAAGTTAACGGTACACACTAGAATACACACACACACACATATTTATCACTATACCTACTTCAAAGACTTCCTTCAAACATATAGTTACGTGCATCATCGTTTCTTTCTATTGTCTATTTAGCAATGCCTATTATTATGAACTGCAAGCTTCGAATTTATGTACGTATATCAGTGGGTAGTTTCCAGTAAATCTTTAAACCCAGTATACGATTGATGAAAAATTATTTATTGTGAACCATTTAAAATTATGATTTTTGTTTTATTAGTATCCACGTACTGTATATTTTTCCCAAAATCTTTCAGTAACTATATTGCTCTATATTTTGGTCCTCACCAATCGTCATTTGACAATAAGCTCATTGTTCAGACTGAAATCAGAATCTCAGGCATTGGACGTATCGAATACACAACCGGAAAAAAATGATGACAAAAAAATTTTTATTGTAAATTTCTAAAAATGGTAAACATTGAAAAGCGTATAATGAAAAATTACGAGGTTAGAAACATTAAAAGAAATACTTAAAGCTTGAGTGTTGCATTGAAGAAAATAATAAAAGCCGGAGAAATAAATTGAATGAACAAAAAAAAAAAAAGGCAAAAAAAAAAAAAAAAAAAAAAAAAAAAAAAAGGCAAGTGCATCAGCAAAAAAATGTACAGCAATCGACATATTTTGGTTATTCAATTATTTCCAGTCCACCCACGCATAACTCCATTCGATTTTGGAGATCAGAAAATATACGCCGGCCAAACGGCGCAGTTAGCTTGCATGGTGTTGGTCGGTGACATCGACCAATTGAGAATCAATTGGGCGTTCCAGGGCAAGGCACTGTCCCCGACCTCGTCCATCGGCTACAGAATCAGTCAAGTAGGGCCGCGTTCGAGCATACTGCTCATTGATCCAGTAGAGTCTTACCATGGCGGAAACTACTCGTGCCATTCGGAAAATCTGTCAGGAAGCGACACACATCAGGCTACCTTACAAGTATACGGTTAGGTTGTGGTTGATCAGTATTAATATACCTATCCGCAAGGTTCTTTGGTTTGAATTTGAGTATATTATGGCGATGGCCTAATTATTATGGTCGCTCGATCCTTTTATTACTATTATTACTGCTTTTTTTTACTTTCTGTACCAAAGCCCACCAGAGCTCACTTGTATCCGTGTATATTATATCTTATGCTTACGTGATAATGAATGATGCATCACGTTGTACTCGTTTACTTGGATGCCGCTTACGAAATTCTCTTTCGTTATTTTTCGTCATCACCATCTTTTCTTCTTATTTTCCCCCTTTTCTTCTAACTTTTCTATGTATACTTTCGACTTTTCTCGGTTTAGTTATACATAATATGCTAAATTTAGCTTTTAAGTTTTATCATAATAATAGTTATACATGTAAAAATTATTGATATGATTGGAAATATAACTGGAAATGTGTAACTTTAACCGAATGAAACCAATCGATTTGTATAAAAAAAGAGACCGTTATGATCTTCATCTGCAACGTTTGCGAAAAAATGGTGCCTGAAAATTTACTTGACGCTTTTTCACTATCTAGACACATAGAAAACGTATACATTCATAACATTGAAAAACGTACATTTCGATGCTTTCATTGTCCTATGTTTATTTCTCACACGTTTCTATATCCCCATGAGTGACAGCTCTTTGCAACAGTATAAGTAGATACATATAGATATGTGCCGCCTCCTCACCGCATTTATCAGCTAATAGCTTATACATATGTACATATATTATACAATATACATGTACCGATTATGCAAGATTTCATTTGTCGTCACGTTTATTGAAAAATAAGCCATGCGCCTGCAAAACTATGGGCATCAAATAGCTCCCTTATGTCTTTAGCGCTCCTTTCTGATGACCGTACAAAATATTCACTTAATTGCCTTTGAAACTTTCGTTAATCGACATCCCAATGAGAAAAGTAAACGCAACATTAAGTTGAGCTTGATGGATGTATGAAAAATCCAATTGCTAATCGATTGTATCAAAATCAAATGTGTTCATCAACAATAAAAGTTGTCAGTACAAGTGAAACGAGAATTATATTTCAAACAAAACAAAAGAAAAACTTGTTGGGCTTAAAAACGCGGAGTCGATTCACATCAAAGCAGTATTCCTCTCTCTCTTTCTCTCTCCTTTCTCGTTCCCATTCCCGAGATAATTTAAGATCCAACTCCTTCAGCTCCCATCATCTGATTTTGTTGGAATTTTATATCCCGCATGCGAAAATGTTGTTGCTTTTCACATTCGCGGCCGAAGCATGCTGCCGATTAAGGGTATTCAATATCATTTGGTTATAAATACTGTTGCATGCGATCAGTACACTATTATGTCAAGCCATGCGAGTCACTCTGCTCTCTCATTCTTTCTTTTTCACTGAAACATTTACTATGTGTTTGCTTATCTAGTGCCTTGGATTTTAGACAGTTATACTTACAGCATTAACACATTTAAATCATGATACGGTTTTTCTTAATGATTTTTAACGATATTAGCTGTTTGGTATACAATGATCACGATACTGTCTAAAGTCTGTACTTCGTTTGCTTTTACGAGAGAGTCATTTTTGAAATAGCATGCATCAAAACGAAAGCTTGTACGAATGGTCTGTATTTATATTACAACATTAACACAACTGATTGTTAACGAACGATCGTGCGATACATATAACTGAAACTAATAGCAACCGCATTCGTTTATGAATGAAATTGCACTATGATTGCAGACGCCTCGTACATACTTGAGCACTTAATCATCGAAGCAAAAATTACTACTCGATATTTGTCCAAAAACACCGATTCGCACTGTTAAATATTAATTAAAAGATGGCAGACAATGTAGTGATTTTTGCTCGAGTAGCATCATTGAAATTGACTAAAAATTGAATACCATAGAATGATTCGACTGTACTAATAAACGATGATGATAATAATCTGAGAGGCTAAGAACTGCTGAAATGTCTTTTGAAATCATAAAATCATTTTAACTATATCAAAATACTAAAAGACGTCAGAAGTCAGTAGAAGTTTGATGATTGAACAGTTATTTCCTTAAAAATCATTGAATCACTTTTTTGCAGTCATCGTCAAAACTTGAGACTTGCGTCAAAGTCAGTAAAACCTTTCAGGATTCTCGAAAACAACTTTGAAATTTTGACCGATTAACAATGTTCTTAGCCTCACCTCGCAATGATCTATAGTTTGTGCTGACTCTCTTGCAAAGCAACGCATGTAGTATCGCTTAACCAACTAGTTTAAAAAACGCTGATGATTTACTAACTGCCACTTGTCTCGTGTGACTGCAGTACCCCCACGTTGGATACTCGAACCGACCGATAAAGCCTTCGCCCAAGGCTCGGACGCACGCGTCGAGTGCAAGGCCGATGGATTCCCCAAGCCTCAGGTCACATGGAAGAAGGCCGCTGGTGAGTGTAACGGCACGCAAAAATAACATTAATGCCGATTTTTATGAAAAACGGTAGCTAAACGATAATGATGCCCGTTGCAGGGGACACTCCCGGAGATTACACGGACCTGAAGCTCAACAATCCCGACATCAACGTCGAGGACGGTACCCTCATGATAAACAACATCCAAAAGACAAACGAGGGCTACTACCTCTGCGAGGCGGTTAACGGGATCGGCTCGGGCCTGTCCGCGGTCATACTGGTATCTGTCCAAGGTACATACCTCTTCATTTAAACCGTGACGTATGATCCTTAGAATCCAAAAATAGGGATACAAGTAATGCAACCCAAATCTATTTAGCCCCGCCGCACTTTGAGATAAAACTGCGCAACCAGACGGCTCGTCGGGGCGAGCCGGCCGTACTGCAGTGCGAGGCTCAGGGTGAGAAACCGATCGGCATACTCTGGAACATGAACAACAAGAGACTCGACCCGAAGAGCGACTCCCGGTACACCATTAGGGAGGAAATCATGGCCAACGGCGTCCTGTCCGATCTCAGCATCAAGAGGACCGAGAGAAGCGACTCGGCTCTGTTCACCTGCGTCGCGACCAACGCCTTCGGCAGCGACGACACGAGCATCAACATGATCATTCAAGGTTATCATTCGTTCCCCCGTTATTGTTCCGATCCAATCAAGATTTTAAATTGTTTTGAAATAATCACACGCAACGCGTTCAAATCGTCACGCTCATACGTTTTGTGCAGAGGTACCGGAAGTCCCGTACGGCTTGAAAGTACTGGACAAGTCCGGACGATCGGTACAACTGTCCTGGGCGGCGCCCTACGACGGCAACAGCCCGATAAAGCGCTACGTGATCGAGTACAAGATCAGCAAGGGCTCCTGGGAGACCGACATCGACAGAGTCGTAGTACCGGGCACCCAGCAGAACGTGGCCGGAGTTTTCAACCTTAGGCCCGCGACGACCTATCATCTGAGGATTGTCGCCGAGAACGAGATCGGTATCTCCGAGCCCTCAGACACGGTCACCATCATCACGGCCGAGGAAGCCCCCTCGGGTCCCCCGAGCTCCATCAGGGTCGACGCTCTCGACCAGCACACTCTGAAGGTATCCGTGTACATATACATGTATATATATATATAATACTCAGGTTTTAAATTCTCCGGCCAATAACGATGTGCTCTCGCGCGCTGGATCGTCATCAGGTGTCGTGGAAGCCACCATCGCGCGACGACTGGAACGGCGAGATACTCGGCTACTACGTGGGCTACAGGCTGGCCTCCTCCGACAAGCCGTACATGTTCGAGACCGTCGAGTTCTCGAAGGAGGACGGCAAGGAGCACCACCTGCAGATAATGAACCTCAAGACGTACACCCAGTACAGCGTGGTCGTGCAGGCCTTCAACAAGGTCGGCTCGGGCCCAATGACCGAGGAGCGGAGACAGCACACCGCCGAGGGCGTGCCCGAGCAGCCGCCCCACGACACCACCTGCACGACCCTTACCTCCCAGACGATTCGCGTGTCCTGGTCGTCGCCGCCCCTGGCCGCGGCTAATGGCGTCATTACCGGCTACAAGGTACACGATGATGATTCTTGCCGCGTTGAAATTATACATACTATTATGACTTTGGCTCGATGGGCAGATTATCTACGGGCCCTCCGAGTCCTGGCACGACGAGAACACCAAGGACACGAAGATCACGTCGTCGAGCGAGACCATACTACACGGCTTGAAGAAGTTCACCAACTACAGCATGCAGATCCTCGCGTTCACTTCGGGCGGCGATGGCGTCAAATCCGCTCCCATCCACTGTCAGACCGAGCAGGATGGTGAGATGATAAATGGGCTGGATTATTCGCGTC
This sequence comes from Copidosoma aretas, assembly GCA_030522625.1. Lineage (NCBI taxonomy): Eukaryota > Metazoa > Arthropoda > Insecta > Hymenoptera > Encyrtidae > Copidosoma > Copidosoma aretas. Next base: position 15,568 of record JAPYYV010011267.1, on the reverse strand, counting down.
ACTATATTGTCCCTTTATCACTTGTTCTTAACGATCGACCGGTTTGTTTTCCGTAGCCCCCGAAGCCCCGACGGCCATTAAAGCCCTGGTCATGTCCGCCGACTCGATCCTTGTGTCCTGGCGTCCGCCCTCGCAGCCGAACGGGGTGATTTCCCAGTACATCGTTTACACGAAAGCCAACAACACGGAGCAGCCGACCAGCCAGAAGGTGCCGCCGAACCAGTTGACCCACGAGATCTCGGGACTCGAGGAAAAACGCCGCTACGACTTTTGGGTCACGGCCAGCACGAACATTGGCGAGGGCCAGCCCTCCAAGATCGTCAATCTCGCGCCGAGCGCCAGTGGTAAGCTGTCGGCGGGTGGGAGTGATTTTACGGGGAACAAAAAAAACTGCTACCATGCAGGAAGTCGTTGATCGTTTTGAGAAAAATTGTTTGGAGCTATTACGCGTGCCTTGGGGACGAGGATTTTTATTCATCTTTCACTTATAGAGAATTGTAGTACTTTGCCTAAGTTATTTACGATAATTACGGAACATTTATCGTATGATGAGTACAAATTACAATTCTACACGGAATCAATGCTGATTCGACGAAAATCGTACAAGAAATCAACGCTGATTCAACATTGATTCAACGTTAAAATTAGCGTTGATTCGGCGTTTAAACTTTGGATGGCATAAACTTCTGCGTTTTAAAATTGACTTGCATCCCGATAAACATATATTAACAAATGTTGACAAAAGATATTCGTCGAAACAAAGGCCATACTAAAAGCATTGACAAGCGCATCGTCTGCATGTATATATATGTATAGGAACAAGTACCTAAACGAGGAAAGTGTATTTAAAAAAATGTTTTCTTTGAAATGCTCAAAGTAAAAAGCATTTACGCAGACACACCTGTATTTCGAATGACATCTGTGTGTTTGAAAATATAAAAAGTAAAAAATATTTTAATATCCAACGGCACTCCAAAACAAATGTATTTGCATACAAATAAAAAAATACATACCAAAACCCAAAAAATCCCAGGACTGAAAATTTTCAAAACACTTGAAAGTCGTAAAAACTGTTTAAAGACGTTTATTGTGACGTTGCGTGCTGTTAGGGCGACACTCCAAGAGACGAGAAAAATAAAAATCTTTGTCCCGAAGGCGCGCGCCGCGCGACAAAAATTTTCAAGGATTCCTGATCGAAGGTTTCCCCTTTCGAACGATACCGTTACTCTGGCGTAATTTGATCGCTGGATAAATTTTCCCGCCCAGTACCGGCTAAAATCGCATCGTTCGACGACAAGTTCGTCGCAACGTACAAGGAGGACGTGAAACTGCCCTGCCTCGCTGTGGGCGTCCCCGCGCCGGAGGTCACCTGGAAGGTACGAGGCGTCAAACTCGCGCCCACCGACAGGCTGCGACAACTCCCGGAGGGCTCGCTCTTCATCAAGGAGGTCGACCGTACCGACGCCGCCGAATACTCCTGCTACGTCGAAAACACCTTCGGACACGACACCGTCACCCACCAGCTCGTCGTTCACGGTAACTATTACACATTTATATGTACAAGCATAGTCACCGTCATCACGCGCGCTAACCATCAGCACGTCTTTGTAAAAAATACTCGATCGAGCAAAACATGAATTTTCCCGTTCAAGCTCCACCGCACTCGCCCCAAGTGACGCTGACCGCCACGACGACGAACTCGATAACGATGAAGCTGCGGCCCCATCCCAACGACAACGCGCCGATTCACGGCTACACGATCCATTACAAGCCCGAATTCGGGGACTGGGAGACCGTGCAGATAAGTTCGATAGCCCTGAAGTACACTCTGGAGAACCTCTGGTGCGGCTCCCGCTACCAGATCTACGTGACCGCCTATAACGCGTACGTATCGTGCGGATCGGTATAAAACGTACATACATCGTACGAAATGCATCCTCATCGATGATGATTAATCTTTGCCTCCCGTCCCACGCAGGATCGGCATGGGCGAGCCGTCCGACATCCTCAACACGCGCACGAAAGGCTCGAAACCCATAATCCCCGAGGCCTCGCGGTTCATCGAGGTCTCGACGAAGAGCATAACCCTCCACCTGCACGCCTGGTCCGACGGTGGCTGTCCCATGCTCTACTTCGTCGTCGAGCACAAAAAGAAGTGCGCGTCGTTCGAATTCCGTTTCTTATGTGTATATATATGCAAAATTGTACGACACGTTAAAAACGATGAATGATCCCCGCAGGCACCAGCAAGAATGGAACCAGGTGTCGAACAACGTCAAGCCCGGCGGCAACTTTGTCGTCATGGACCTGGACCCGGCGAGCTGGTACCACCTGCGCGTCACGGCGCACAACAACGCGGGCTTCGCCGTCGCGGAGTACGAGTTCGCGACCCTCACCATAACCGGAAGTAAGTTTTGATTGTGCACGTTATTTGACGAGGTCTATTTTTTGCGACGTCACCTTCTTGTGATGTTACCTTATACATATATGTATAATTGTGCGCGCGAGGGCTTGCGGATCCGGCGTCAATGGTGGCATATAAATGTACAATGCAATGACGTCGGGAATCGGTTGGAAAAGAAAAAAAAAAAAAAAGCTAAAGAGAGAATCACACGTGCGCACGCACGCCTTGTTTTCGTTTTAGGCACCATTGCGCCGGCCCGTGAGCTCGCGGACGTAAACGGCGGCGGGGGCAGCAGTAGCGGGGACCCGATGAGAATATTCGTGTCCAACCTGAATCTGGTGGTGCCCGTCGTCGCGGCCGTCCTCGTCATTATCGTCGCGGTCATCGTGATCTGCGTCCTCAAGGGCAAGGATCACGACGACGAGAAAGGTGCGTAGATCGCCCCCGCATTTTAATCGACCCCCACCCCCGTTGTCTGTGTGTTTCCGCTCCCCCCGCCCCCTCCGCGCCCTGCTCAGGCACGATCGCCCCGCCGATTCTGAGCGGCGCGACCGGGGACACCGAGAAGGACTTCAACCAGGACACCGACGTCAGGAGGATCTTCCCGTGGCTGCCGCTCTGGCTGGACATAAACGTCGTGGTGCCCGTCGGGGCCACGATAGTCGTGATCATCGTCGGGATCGTCGTCATTTGCGTCGCGCTGTCGAGGAAGGGCGGCGGACCCGAGCAGACGAGGCTGCGCGGCATCTCCTCGTCGGACGAGAAATATTACGAGGGCCAATGTAAACCACGACTCCACGCTCTTTCGATCCACCTCCCGATCGGCCCTTTCCCTTTCCCTCGTGATATTCTTCCTTTTTTTTTCCTCTTTTTTTTCTTTTTCATCGGATGATTGTAATGGTCGAATGTTGATTGTAGACGACGTAGTTTATCAACAAACCGGAGTGGTCGGGGCCACTTTGGACAAGAGAAGACCGGATCTCAGGGATGAGCTGGGCTACATCGCGCCACCGAATAGGAAACTGCCGCCCGTGCCGGGATCAAATTACAACACGTGCGATCGCATCAAACGCGGAACGGTCATAAGTAAGTTCGACACTATTGATCGTTATTCAGGTACATTGATCGTCGGATAAGAAATGACGGATGTTGTGCGTACGTAAAAGCTGCAATTATCTTAGCATGATATTCTTTCGTTCGTGATAGAGTATATTATGTTCATATTTATATCATTATTATGTCTGCTTTTACCGAGTTGCTCACACAAAAAAATTGTACACTCACCATTTCTCACTTATATATACACACGACCGATCTACACTGATGACTGACTACAGCTATGGATATGTATTATCTCTTGAGTTGCGATTATTCTCGTTAATGTCTCTTTGCACACCAATCCATCTTGAATTACATTTTTCGCCCCCTATCTAGATAATAGATTCGAAAATTTATCACAAAGTATCATCAAGGAAAAGTGTTTTGAACAATCATGACCATGTACATAATATTATAATCACGCCACCTCTATATACGTGTACACAATGAGACAGCATGCGTTTTTATATGTTGCGATCCCTCAACGTCACGTGACCAAAGGCATTATTCTTTTATTAATGCAAAAGCCACAAATCACACAACATCCATCAAATTCATTGCATAAATACAAATAGTACCGTGACAATATGAGTGAGCAGTATCGACGACGTGGACTACTAACAATGACGTAGGTAATTAATAGTAATGTATAGAGACACATGTGCATATATATATATATATAATCGTATAAGTACCACCTTAATCGATAAGAGAGCGCGCGACGGGGGAGAGAAGCATCCGACTGCAGCAGGCAAGAACAGAGAAAAGCGTAGAACGATCAATAGCTGTATAGCTCGATTTTTAACAAAACAGCTAGGAACGGCTCGGTACGAAGCTACCATGCCACCTGGGACCCAAGGCGACACATGTACGAGGAGTTAAGTCACTACGCCCCGACCAGGAGGTGTCCACCGCCACCGCCCCACGCCAGCAGTGACCAGTTGGCGCACAGAGGTTTGTTATTTCCGCTTTTTTTTCCCTCTCTCTCTATCTCTCTCTCTCTCTCTCTCTCTCTCTCTCTAAGTAATAGAGAAGGACCATCTGTACTGTACTACGACGGGACTGCCATTATAGCTTGTACTAACAATCGGCAACAAACAGCAACGCTCGATCGATCTGTATAATAAGTAAGAACCGAATCTCTCTCTCCCTCTCCACTTTCATCACTCGAGCATCTATAATTATTCTCATCCAAATGACACCAACACACTATCAGACAAAAACAATTAATCGTACGGTTGTAAAAAAAGGGGTCGTGAAATGCTGTTTATATGTCAACTTCTCGATGTACTGTAAGTTATCCGATCTTCTTGCTAATCGTAGTGATTTATTTGTGCATGACGATTTCCCGCTCGCTAGTTGTCACTCTGCTCGTCATACCCGTTTCACTCTATTTCTGTATTTAATCATTTTCTTATTTTTTGCTTCTATTGTCGATACAATTTTTGTTTACCGATCTCTCTGCACGCCAATCGTGCCAACTTTCTGTCAACCGAGAATAAGTGTGCGACCGCTGTGTCTTCTGTCGATGTGGTAATAATGGATGATATTGTCTTGCGAGCAAGTATATATAGGAACAAAACATTATCTCATCATGACGATGATCGAAATCCCGACTGCGAGCGATTCCGTTTGCGCGTAACCGTACAATAAACTCGACCGCCCTGCACACAGGCATGGAGGACGAAATATGCCCGTACGCGACGTTCCACCTGCTGGGCTTCCGCGAGGAGATGGACCCCAGCAAGGCGATGCAGTTCCAGACGTTCCCCCACCCGGTGAACGGCCACTCGGGCACGATGGGCCCGACCGTCGGACACCCGGCCAACTCCTCGGCCCACAGTCGCTCCGGCTCCCAGTCGATGGTAAGTACCGTCGAAATTCCCCCGAGGTCCATTACTTATATCCCCGCTCCGCGTTCATCGTGTCTTCGATCTCGGCCCCAATCCGCAGCCCCGACAGAACGGCACCCGCTACTCGCGCGTACCCTCGCAGGGCGGCAACGCCAACATATTCACGCCCGAGTACGACGATCCGGCAAACTGCGGAGGCCCGGACGAGGACCAGTACGGCTCGCAGTACGGCCAGTACGGGGCGCCCTACGACCATTACGGCTCGCGGGGCTCGGTCGGCCGTAGGTCCGTCGGCTCGCTGCGCAACCTGCCCGGGTCGAACTCGCCCGAGCCGCCACCACCGCCGCCCAGGAACCACGACCAGAGCAACTCGAGCTTCAACGACAGCAAGGAGAGCACCGACATCAACGACCAGGACGACCGCGACCAGCTCATACGCAACTACTCCGGTTAGTGCTCGTCCCTGACGCGGTTTCCCGCTCGCCTGATCCCCCGACTCCGCTCCGTGGCTATTATGTTCATCCCGATTTGTTTTACCTACTCCATCCCCTTGAGACATAACGGATATTCATCCATGCCGATTTGGATTTAAGTCTCTCACTTGTTTTACGTAAGAATGATGTATTAGGTACATCGATAACTGAATTATTCAATTATTAATTTAATTTTTCTACAACAGTCAGTTGATTCGGAGAATTTTAAAATAAATGAGAGAAGCTTACAATATAGATCATAAGATATTTATAGTTACTTGTACAAAGCGTATTTTGACAAAGTTGTGATGGATTAGTAATATAGAGTAATTGCACTTTTTTCGTTTAGCAAAGTATCCAACTGATTTATTTTAAACCGCTTTATTTTTCACGTTATCTCGCACATATTTGGATGTAAGATTAAATTATGTTTTCGCACGCAATTACGCTTGGATGAACGCCACCATTTTTTTTCAAAGAACATTGCCTTTTTGAGCCATTTTTTAAATTTTTATGTTGTGTTTTTGAATCCACACTTTTATGTTGTTTTTTTGAAACCAAAAAAAGGTAAATTATAATCGATAAAAAAAAATAAATTAAAAAGAAAGTAAAAAAAAAAAAAAAAAAAAAAAAAAAAAAAAAAACCAAGATCATTCATTTCGCTTTTATCATTATCAGCACATTTACCAACACCTACAAAATTGAACGCTTGAATCACATCGAATAAACTTGCGGGTGTGTAAGTGTGTAAGTGCCTGCAGCAAATTGGCTTGCATGCGCTCCGAGCAAAATCAAATAACACTTTTCTTGCAGGATTCAGAATAGAGACGCGAGCGTATATAGTCGTCTCACCGCAATATTAATCGGCTTATACTGTTGCCACATTACACATTATATGCATGCGATCATCATCACTTAAATGTGACCGTCTCGTAGTTGTGTTGTAGTATCAATTGGTTTGTGTTCTTGTTTTTGTCATTACAGCGAATTCTCACGGCAAGGATTCCAAGACAGCCGAAGAAATGCGTAAGCTCATCGAAAGGTTAGTAAGTATACTATGACGAATAACCGCGCGTTCCTTTCGCACAAACCTCGGTCGTCTTCTAATTTTGTCAATCCTGTTGTTCTCGCACTTTTTTCGTCGGGATGTATCATACAATTTTTCGGAACGGACAACCACTTGTATAAATTATTCAGTTACGGAAATAATGATCATAGTAATTTTTACCGTGAAAATACGGTAATTTTGGGACGCTGTGGAAATATAGGAATTATTTCACTAAAATTGAATTATGAGTGGAAAAATTTGTACAGTTAATTGCAGTAAAAAATAATAGTAACTGGCGTGACGTCCGAAACTTACCGTACTTTTACAGTAAAAATTACCGTTATTCTTTTCTCCGTGCACCATAGAATCACCGAACTCAATTTCACATTCGAATAGTGCAGGCTTGGAAACAAAATACACGCGTACAAATATCCATAGGCTCGGAAAAAATGTACATACCTTCAAACGATGAGCTTAATCAGTCGTTGTATTAATCGTGTGATTAATTTATTAATTTACATTAATTCTTTGAACCTAACGTGTGTGACTAAAATTTGTGACTAAAAATTTCATAACGAAGGACTAAAAAGCGTTTCATCCTTTCACCAAACAAAGGGCTTTCTTGGTTTTTGTTTTTGTTTTTTTGTTCACGAAAAATAAAATTCAATAATCATCAAAGAAAGCTCTTTTCATCGCACATCTCATTAATCATGGGGCAATCATAAAATCGTCAATCAATCTGATTTATGTAAGTCATTTTCATAATCGCACATAAAAATACGTACGCATGCACTTCGAAACACCACATTATCATCATCATCAGCTTTTTCGCTTTATATTTGGTAAAACATCACTGTTGGAGTCGAAATTTGCATGCCGCTCTCACGATGTACGTTGTTTTTTGTTTATCACGATGAGTATATTTATAATTATTATTATTATTTGTATTGCGAGTCACACTCTGTTCCATCCGTCACTGAATCATCAATCAGAGGGGGTGACAGCACGTGAGTGTAATAGAGAAAAGAAAAAAAAACTCACACTAATCGCGTGCTGTAAACTTTTTGATCATAATGTGTATAATACACACGGCAGCGATGAGAATGGAAAAGAAATATAATTTCATATTATGTACTGTATAGAGGTATAGCATAGTATATACTGCATATCTTGTGTGATACCGACAAGCGTAAAGGTCTAACGGCAATTTTCGCGCGCTCCATTTTATCATCCACAGAACCGAAAGCGGGAAGCAAAGCAGCTGCAGCCTCGGGAACCACACAGGACTCCTCGCACCCTACGATACTGTGGCAATGTAATCTGTAAATTTGTCGACCATCGCGGGAGAACGAAAAAAAAGAAAAAAAAAAATAATACCACGATACCGATCGATCGATCAGACACCGGCGAGCAGCTTCGGAAGGACACACGGATACGTATAATATCTCAGCGGATTTCCTTTGACTGCCGAATTTTTCCACTTTTTATCGACGTCTTTTTAGTCCCTCTTTTCATCCAATCCTCATTCTTACCTCGTATTATATTACATGAATGAAAAAATAAAACAAAAAAAATAGCAACCACGACGACAAAAGGCTGATGTCACGCGAGAATATCGTCCGCGCGTACCATCATTTCCACCATCATTATTACTATTATCGTAATAATTGCTACGATGCTATTACCGGTAGGTATATACATATTCCACTGCGCCACCAGACGCCCCCGTGAATCAAATAAAGCACAGGTCGAGAGATCCTCCCGCGATCGAGTCGACCGCGGGCCGCATAAAACGATCGTTTTGGCGCGAAAGGCGAGCCAACGCGCTCCGCCGGTCCGTCTTTGATTGATTTTCTCCCCTCGGCGCAGTTCCATCGAGAGTTGCGGACCGCGCGCGGGTACAAATCACGGTCGTGCAGCGCCCCGCAAAATATTGTTGCAACAGCAGTGACGCTGATAATAGTAATAATGACGGGGAATGTGATGTTTCGCGGGCAAATTTTGTCTTTTCGTTCGGTTGGAAATAATTTCCTGTCTCGTAGGCAGCTTTCGAGGGCTCGCAAGAGAGCGCACAAAAAATATTAAAAGGGGGGAGTGAAATCGTGATCCCCGTACCGTAGCAAATATAAGGGGTGGGCTTTCGTCTCGTAGTATATCGTATCTCGCCAGTTGTATACTCAGTACGGCCGAAAAGGCTGATAGTTACAGCGTATTATGACTAAAAGTTACTGAAACCATGACTTGAGAGCGATCGTGTACGACGAAGGGGAGAAAGGGGACGAAAGGGGGGCGCGGGATAGCCAATAGATATGCAGATGAGACGTATAAGCTGATGGTAGACGAGGAACAGTACTATCTCTATCTATTAATAAATCTATACGTAGCTAGGCGTACACAAATATCATACATAAGACGGGCGCAGACGGTCGCGAGCGCGTGCCCCGCGGCTCCATGTACGCGATGATTCATGCACCGCATCACATGTATACCTATTGTATCGTGTCGCTCGATTATCGCGGCGCTGCGCGCGGGCACGAGTCTCATAGTCGTTTTCATCGTAATCAAATTTTCTGAATCGCATGAGCATGTATAGCTATGCATATATATGCAATGATATCGTAGGTGTTGTATTTATCGATCAATCCATTCGTTCGTTCGTTCGTTTTTTTCGTCCTGTGCCATGCTTTTGATCATCGAAAGCAAAGCCATATGATAAACCGCAGGCGTAACTGCTGCAGCATCTATATTATGTACCAAAATACGTGTTGTTATTATGATTATCATGTATATTAACAAAGAGCCGCGAGGTCGTTAGTTTCCATTATACATACCTGTATTTACCTGTATACTTAGTACTCGCTCTCGAAAGAGAAAAGTCAGTTAATTAATCATAACGAACGAAACAATCTCCAACGGGGGCTCCTTAGTTACTGGCCGATTATCATTCTAACACTGCTCTCGTAATAATAATTGTATTCTTGACTACCATAATGATAATAAGTATAAATATTACTGTCTTCAGCTGTTGTTTTTGATTTTTTTTTTTTTTTTCTTCTTCGTTTTACGTGTACCTAATAATAAACTCTACGTGGAAATCAGATGTTGCCAGCGAAAGAATAAATCACCCTGTAAGGCTAACTTAGTAATAATTTAGTACGTAACTTTTAACATAAAATCTTTGAATGACGGGTAGATACAACTCGCTAAGGAAAAATTCATTGACATAGTTCTAACGATAGGAAAAAAAGCATTAATAAACATACAACTGCATATAATACATGCATGAATATTGAACGATACGAAATCTTTAATCTTCATCAGCGAAAACTCTATCATAGTCGAACCAATGGCTTCTGCAGTAAATTTAATTAGGTAAAAATTATAAGGTTATACTTAGCATATGAATGGCAAGCGAAGCAAAGATTCAATTAAAAAAAGATTTTAAATTAAACAACATTACGTAATAATATTAATACATGTAGCTATTTCCAATGTGTCTATGGGGTCATGATCATTATTAGTATAGTCATAGTCGGGGTCAGCATTGATAGTACGTGGCTCTCACGGCACGAGAGATGTGAGAGAAAAAAAAACCACAATTAATATAAAAAGCGGCTTTTTGCGTGAATGTGTATTTTTTTGCTGTTGATCGATCGGTTATTGCGCAATCGAGGCAATAACGAGGCGTATACGTAAGGAAGAAAATTGAAGGGAAAAAAAAAAATAAATATAAAGAAACAAAGCATGATGTCGGTGTCAAGTTGTCGTGTATAACGGGCGAGTGAACGCGAGAGCGAAAGAAAGAAAGAAAAAAAGTGAGGGGAGAAAGAGAGTAGGAACCGAGGCTTCTTTTAGCGTGTAGTGATGGTCTATCGCCATCGGGTATAATTAATTAATATGATATAGCCGCGCTGACAACCTTAATTGTGTCCTCGTTTTCTTTTCGTCCGCCGTTCCGGCCGGAACGCTTCACGTTTAATCGAATAAATTTAATTATCGTTCCCTACCTAATCAGACCGTCATCGTATAATAAATATATACAATACGCTTAAACTAAACCGTACGTAAATATAAGCATCGTTTCGATCCTTACATTATCCTTAAAATAATACGCAAAAAAACTGCCGCTATAATGAATTAAAAATAAATAAGAATCAAGTTGTACGTCGTTTAAGAAACGAAGCGAAAACGAGTGAGCAAAAGTATACATATATACGTATTTCTTTGTGAAACTTTCATTGCTTGATGCATATTATATAAAACTACGTGTTTGTTATTTGTTAACTTATATTTTTTTTTGGTTTGTTTAACCACATCCTTCTTTCCTTTTTATTTCTTTTATTTAACGCGTGCATGCATACAAATATTACACTACTATTTGTTTTATAAATTTTTTTTTTAATTGTTTATATTCACGTAATTGTACATTATAGATAATATATAATTTATTCAAACGTAATAGTACTCACCAATTATTATCATTATGACCATTATGATTATTTTCACAATCATCGAAACGTTCGATTCGTCTGTTGCAGATGATAAATAAAATAATAAAAGGAAAAAAATCTTCTCGTAATCTCTTTCATAATGCAGTGTGATTACTTTGTTTTTATACCAAAGTTGTAATATCTAATTTGAAGTTGAATAAATAATAGTAATAAAATCCAATCTCAGATTAAGGACTCATTTTTATTGTCATCACCATTCCTACAAATTCCAATAAGTCTTCGCACGAAGAATGAAAATGTTTCCATCGACACAGAAATTCACATAAACTATCATGTGGAAAAATGAAGGTCAGATGTTTTCAAACACAAAAACAGACGATAAGTAAGTATACTTCAAAGCAGAAACTTTAGCGCAAATCGCAATGCAAATCTCGTATAACTATATATATAATATTTATAACTATGTATATGTATATGTATGTGTGTTTATATATTTATATGTATACGATATTTTCATAAAGTACAATCACAGTTTTTATAAATTTTATTTTTATTGGTTGATAAAAAATTAATAACAAAAAACATTTGATTTTTGTTGCATCGTTTAAAAACGCATATTCTCACTATGTCATATTTTTCTTTCTCACTAAAATAGTAAAAAGATTATCGAGTATTGTCGAAAAAATATGATTAATTAGACTATTTATCAACGCTATTATTATTTTTCGTTATGATCAATCGTTCATATCATTATATACATAATACATCTCCAGACTGAATGTATTATTCCTATATATGTATATTCAGCGTTTTGGAGTGTTTCGTAGATTTATTTTTTTCTTCTTCTTCAGATGATTGCTTCATCGACTCCGAGTATTTAATGTTTGATTGCAACTTACATTACTTTATATCAATCACTTGATTACTTTAAAACTATTATAGAAAATCACAGAACGACAATAAATGTTCGTTTAAAATGAGGCGGATGCCGAAGGAAGCCTTTTACGTTTTCATTTTCTCAACGCACAGTCAACGAATATATTCATCATTAAAATCAATACCTAATAATATTATGCTTCTCTCATATTTTGACGTAAAAACAATTAATATTGCACATTAACGTTGCGTATAATACATATATGTTTCGTTGATAATCACAAAAACGAACAAGAATCGAAAACTCCATCAAAAATAGTCAATACAAGCTTGGCACACAGGTCTTACGTAGATATCATACAGAGGCAAACAAGTTAAATATACATATAAGCAGTAATAATATAATAATACAATAATGATTGCAATGAATTATAGTCGAATAATAGTCGTAGGATATAATTATAATATAGTCTTTCAATCCTCGCCCTCCATCTCGATCGTGAATAAAGTTTAAACTTGACACTGTTAAATATACAAGATTTCTTCTCATCCGTTTTCGTCCGACATTGAACATCAGTATAAAAGTATTAGCCAAGTTCCTTGAGTTTTCTCTTTGTTTTTTTTTTTGTTTTTTTTTTGCATTTTGTTTTTCATTTATTTTGGTTCGTATAAAGTTCGCGTTAGAATATGTATATAGTTAGTACAGAATGCAGCAGATGCCTAATGAGTGACGATGGCTTATGAATATTATTATTATTTTCTTACGTATATAAATATATATATACCTATTCATGTATAACGTATGCGTCTGTGTGTATGTATGCGTTTGATGTATGTCGCGTGTGCAATACTATTATTATGTTTATGATGAAGTTTCTTTAATTTTATGTGTAACGCGTACTCGTCGTACGCACGTATTTATAATATAATGATAATGTAATCATGTTGTACGTATGATGATGATATAAAAAAGTCGTACAAGCGGTCGCTCGGCGGCTCGATACACAGCTAATACTTCGATAGCGAGGCGTACAGAGAAAAAGAGGCGAAGAATATATGATATAATATACGATGCATGTAATGTCACGAGACGTAATAAACGTATATGAACGTCGAGCTGAAATAGAAAAATTGGCTCGCTCGTTGTATTAGACAAAAATATGAAGGAAGCTCTCGAGCATGTATCGTCAGAGAGACGATCGGTAGTATGCGGTGTATTAGTCTTCGGTAGTAGTCTTGCTTCTATACGAGTGAGCAACTGCAGTAACAACGATATAGTAACAATGCAAGAAAGAAGGAAGAACAGATGGAAGAGAGAAAGAAAGACGCACCGAGCGACCCTGCTCTTTGAACCGATTCCCTCACCCTCGTTCCGCTTTTTTTTTTCCGATCGAATACTGGATGATCGTTCTTCCGTTCGATCTTGTTGAATGCCGTTCCCAATCTTTTATTTGAATGGAAAATATATAGTCAACCGAACGAGGGCGCAGAACTTTAATCTCGGTTCGCTCGGTGCAGGAGGGGTGGGGGAGGGGTGAGAGCAGTGGTGCCCGATGCAGCGAATAACAGGTGTGCGCGTAAGTACGAGGTCTCAATGACGATCGGCCGATCGCCCGTCAACGACGACGACGACAAGCCCCGCGCCCGCCTCAGGCCAGCAGAGCGGCGAGCTTGCCGAGGTTCGTGATGGTGGTCGGGTCGCCGGGCTGGAGTCTCAGGGCCTCCCGGTAAGCGGCGGCCGCCTGCCGGTACTTGCCGTTCAGATGGAGTATGGCCCCGAGATTCGCGTGGCTGCGCGCGTCGTCGGGCCTGAGCCCGAGAGCGTGGCGGTACCAGAGCTCGGCCTCCTCGCACCTGCCGGCCCGGCGCAGGCTGGACGCGGCGGCGAGGGCGATCTCGTAGTCGGTGCGCGATATGGTGGCCGCCTCGAGGTGGGCCGTGGCTGCCTCCGGGAGACGGGCCTGGGCGCTCAGGAAGAGCCCGTAGTGGTGGTGGACGCTCGGGTCCCGGGGTGCGAGACGGCGCGCCCGCAGGAACCAGCCCTCCGCCTCCGTGATGCGGCTCGACTGCGGGGAGGATCGGCGATTTGCGTGATCGTGGTTTTTTACCATCTCGAATCGGGGAAAGATTCATCATCGCGAAGCCTGCAGCTGTTGCGGTTATCGGGTGGATGTATGACTGGGCAAATGTTTTATCATCGAAATCCGTGGAGAAGGGAAACCGCGTCGTTCTATTGCGCGATGATCATCCGAATCTGTCACGCGACGTACTCGCGTCGTTTCACCGGCTGATGAAATCACGGCGCAATAATATCGGATGGGAATGTGTGCGGGGACGAAAAAGAGTGATTCTCATGTTTGTAACGAAATTTAATATTTTATGTACGAATCGATCCGTGAGCCTCTTGGTCATGAATATATGATTACTTTATTTTTAAAAACTTTTATTGTTTAATGTTA
>JAPYYV010011266.1:0-10872 GCA_030522625.1 Copidosoma aretas | reverse complement strand
ATGGCATCAAAAAATTCCGGGAAAAAAAATAATAATACAAATCAGGGGTCTAGATTCAGAAAATAATTTATTTGAAATTCATGAGAAATGCTAATTGCACACACACACGCTTAAAAATAATTCTGTTTGAAAAATCGAGTATGGAAGCTGCGTTCTATCAATTAACTATTGAATAATCGAACAAGTTGTAGTACGGGAGTTTTATTAAATAAAAAAAAATTACTGATACTCGTGAGATTGAGATAATCAAATGATTTATTTATATGGTAATCACTAAATGTGCTCGGTTCTTCAATTATACATTATTTTTTATAGATGATTGATTTTTTCGCTGATAAACAAGCGTCCTGGTTCTCTACACGTTAGATTTATTGTTATATTTAATTAATTTATCAGTCAATTAACAAGCAGCCAAGTCAATTAGATATAGATTAAGTTCTATTGATAGTTTATTCCTTAATTATCAAGAAGCTCTAGATTATCAGGTGATGGATTATTGATAATCGATGGTTAATTTATTTATCGATCAACAAGTGCGATAAGCCAATAGGTTATAAATTTGTTATAGTTAATTCTTTTTTTTTTATATTTAAAATTGTTTGATGGATTGAATTTTGTCTGAAAAAAGTTGTTTTTAGAAAATTTGAGGTTAAGTTGTACTCCAAACTATTGCCTTCTGTGAAAAAGAAAATATAACCGTATAAAATGCATCAGCTTGAGCTGCAATATAAACTTGTTAGAGTTTGTATAAAAATTTAAATCGTAATACGATCGATTCGTTGCGAATGTAATTTTTTATATTTTCTGTTCGAAAAATTTTATATTATATCCGTGGTTTATCATAAAACATCATCTCACAAGTGTCACGGAATTTTTTTTTGCATATTTAAAATTGTTCTATGGATCGATTTATTTACTCAAAAAGTCGTTTTTTCCACACTGTCCGTTTGTTTTAAATTTCAACATTGTGACACCAGATTTGTATTCAGTGATCTTAAAAACACATAAATATAAAATTTTTACGTATTTTATGGTTAGTTTTAATTTTTTGTCCGCTATTTTCAATCAGCCATTTGAAATTATTTAATCGTGACACCAGATTCTTATTAAGCGACCTCAAAACCCCTTAAAAACTGATTTTCGTGAAAAATTTTTTCCCACAAAATTGCTGGCTAAAATGTAAGATTTTGTAAAATTATGTAATTGCTTATATGGAAATGTTTCAATGATACGTGTATATATGGACACTTGGAAGAGTTAAAAAAATTTATGGCGGTGATACTTCAGAAAATAAAGTGTAGGAAGATTTTTGAACAAAAACATGTCCCTTTTACTACTGTGCTGCGTGTCTAGATGGCCTAGTGTAGCTGGCGTAGGCCCTGCATGAAAGTCTGATGGTTGACGTTCGAGTGACTCTGTATGGCAAAGAACTTTTCAAAAATCGTTAGCGGCATCCTGTAGAACACCTTTGCCAGAGAAGCTTGAAGGTGTTTTTTAAAAGACGTGTGTAGGCCTAGGATAACCATAGGCAGAACATTAGGCCAAGGAATGTCTTGGCAGCATACAAGTCTAGCCTTGAAAGTGCGATAGAAACTCTCTACTATTCCGTTTTATTGGTGGTGATAGAGTGTCGTTTTGATGCAGCTTAACGAGGCTCATCACCTTTTAGCAAGTTCTGCCATTACACCTAGGTCTAAATCAACAGTGAAATAAGACTTAACGAATTCACAGTTAAAATTTCAGGACATGTTGCCAACCAAAATTAAAAAATAAACTTATTTGCCACTCGAAAGTTTCACATGGGTCTCATGGGGCATTTTAAATTTTGTATCAAAAGTCATTGCTTGTTTCGGCTAAAATTGGGCCACATGGTACAAAAACTGAAATCAGGTAGTTAAAATAAACCTTTTGTAATAGAATCGCAAAAGTAAGATTTCCGATTGTAAAAGAAGATATAATTTACCAGAGGTCAACTTCATTTATTCAGCAATTTTTAGAATAACCTTGGTAAGAAGCAATCTTTTTTAATCACCTAGTTTTCGCAAGTTTTATATTTATGCCTGATCGACAAGACATGGTATTAAGACCAAACTTCATTTCTATTCGCTAACATTTCGTAAATTATTCATTAATAAAAATCCTCTAAACGGACCCTACTTGTTACAGTACTATCTGATGAGCCCACTTAAACCGATCATCTGGACCAGTCCCGTAATGAGAGCCAACTCGAGCAGCGCTTCTTAGGTAATAATGAGAGGCGTTCCAAAGCAGGCGATCAAGTTGTCGTACAGAGCTCCGGTACAGGGCTTTGACGTGGGAAAGTGTGACCTGATGTCGCAGAATATAATCGAGCTGTTAAATCTGCCTAAGTGAATCCTTATTCTAGGGCTATCAAGTGTTGAACACAAGCATCTAGTATTATGTCAGAACGATGAACTAGCGTTGTTACCATACTTGTTCAAAGACCTTTATGGCCGTGTAGATCGCCAGCAGTTTGTTGATGTAGGCACTGTAGTTTTTTTGGGTGCCGGAAAGCTTCTTGGAAAAGACATCCAGTGATCTCTAAGAGCTTGCTCCAGAGCGGTGCCGACAGCTGTGTTGGAGGCATCGGTACTCAGAACAACTGGACCTTGCAGTGCTGGAAAGCAGCGTCAGCCCTTGGGGTGCAGGACAGCGGGGCTTTTTTTTTCTTCGGCGGGAGGTCCTTAAAGTTTTAAGGAGTTCTCTGGTCCAGGTAAGTCCTATATGGATTTGACCTTATGTTCTAAAGGTTAAACTCTGTCTGCTAAGACAGTAAAATCAAGATGGTTGACCTTGCTATGGCCCTGTGCACCAGGGTGCTCTTCTACGGATTTGTACTCTGCCGTCTTTTTTGTAGAACCTTGAAAAGCTGACACGAGTGATAAAAGTACTGTCCGTAGTTCTCGGACTTGACAAGGATATCGTCCAGGTAGCAGCAAACAAAAGGCAAATCATGTAGAACGTGGTTTACCGTGGGCTGTAGAGACTTTACGCGTCCACTAAGTCATCTATGGGCCTGCGTGATTCTGCAGAGTCGGAAAGAAGTAGTCACTGCTGTCTTACTAAAGTCCAGGTCAGTGATTCCCGCCTGTTAAAAGGATTTCCTAAGATTCATAGCCGAGATAAGCCCATCAGTTACTTTCTAAAAACGTTCTTTAATAACTGGAAGAGGATATTTGTTCGGTGCGGTGCAGGCATCTAGGCATCTCACAGTGGGCAAAAAAAACGTTTTTTGTCAAAAATCGGCCCGCACGACAATTCGTAACCGATTTCATCGATTTTTTTTACATAAGAAATATTAGCTACGACGGGTAACAGCAAGTTTTTGATTATGTGCAATGTAACCTTAAAAAAAAATTTTCTTCTAAACAACTCGAAAAAACTATCTAAAGTTCTTACTATGAAACATTACGTTCAAAGCTGTATATAGGCCTATATTCTAACCAATTTAGGATCTACTTAGCTTTTATAAATACAACTGAACACTTAACTTCCAAAATAGTTCTTCATACAATTTTTACTTGTTAAATACCGCAACAAATAAATCTTAAAGGAGCAAAATTGTTGAAAGACATCTAGTGATTCGTATCAACCTTAAAATAAGTACTGAAATTGCAGGAGCTTATACAATATTTCCTTTAAAAAAAGTGTTATAGGCTGTTTTTGTCCCATAAGTACATATGCATGATTTCTAGCAAAAAAAAGTATGTGTTCTAAATTCCATACCGTGGAAAATCGTCAGGTGCTAAGTTTTTTTTCAAGATATATATATTATTTAGAATCTAGGAACACGAATTCAAAGCGGTCATATATACGGCCTTGAGCTAGTATATAGCCTTCAATCATCACATTAAAATCTATCATAATAACGTGTACAATAATTTCAATTATAGTACAATGAATAAATCTCAAATAAACGTTTGTACAGAGATTACATAAAATTAAATCATAAAATAAAGACACAAATTCAATAACTTTTATCAAATACTTATGATCTTAATATACGATTCAATATATTTTATTATCATCAGACCCTATGATAACATGCAAACGTATAAGAGAAAAAGTAAATAGTCAACTGAAAATGCAAAAGAAATTTTGAAAGTGTAACAATTTTTAATTCTTATATCAATAATATCATGAATATTTATTGCAAAAAGCGTACAGATGGTAGAGAACTGTACCTTAGATTTATCATCAAATTATATTGCACTGATTAAAAACTGATTTGCTAGCGATTTTAATGAGCTCTTTATCTGGTCATTATTCGCTCCGAGCCAGGGCAGATGTAGCGCCCTTTGAAGCAGACTGTTAACAAAAGTTCCTATGAGTAAACAAACAGACAACGTAGCTGTTCCTCAAACTGTTCAGACAACGGGCAAACGTTATTAATTTCTCTTATTTTTTGTTGTACGGGCGTGCATGTCGAGTAAGCAAAAAATCAGTACAGGTGATCATGTATAAATGCGTTAGATTGTGATGAGGATGTAATTTTATAGGCGAATCTTAGACGAACAACGTAAACTATAATGCAGACACTCTGGTGTTAAAAAAAAAGCAGATCATCCGATGCTGTATTTTTGATTGCAAAAATACAATAGCTAGGACTGCGGGGATCATTAGATTTTTTGTTTTCCACAAAATGTTGTAACTGTATATGAGATTTTACTGTCGGTTCCCAGAGGGATATCAGGGTATTTTTGACTTATTGTCTTCAACTATTTGAAACGTCTCTTATTCCCGTATTTAAATCTAATATTGTTACTTTGAAAAGAGTAAAACTCCACTATGGGTGAATTTGCAATCAAAAATACTGCATCGAATGATCTGCTCTTTTTCAACACTGGAGTGTCCGCATTATGGGTTACGTTGTTCGTCTGAGATTCACCTATGCAATTACATCCTCATTACAATGTTACGCATTAATACATTATCACTTGTTGTGGTTTTTTTCTTACTTGACATGCTCGCTCTTTTAACAAAAAAAAATTATTTAATAACGTTTGCCCGTTGTCTGAACAACTACGTCATCTGTTTGTTGACACATAGGAACTTTTGTCAATTGTCTGCTTTAGAGGGTGCTACATCTGCAGTGGCTCGGAGCGAATACAAGATTATGCTTGAGGAAATAAAAGTGTGAACAAACGTTAGTCTAAGTTTTATTCAACGTATTATGATTAACTTAATAATATAAATGTATAAAACCACAAACAAAAACTTTAACTTGACTATTTTCAATGACTTAATATTTTAAATAATTTTTATTCTGTGCATTAAATATTTATACAGTTAGGAGCAAAAACTACCCATAACATTTTTTATAAGGGTATACTGAATAGCCTCACGCGTTCTAAAGTACTTTTTTAGGGTGATACTAATGAGTAAATGTCTTTAAACAATACTGTTTCCATAAAATGTGTTTGTAGCAGTATTTTACAAGCAAAAACTAGAAAACTTTATTTTAAGGTTCCGTGTTATACCGAAAATAGAGAAAATTATTTGAGATCAATTGTCTGATTAGCGACTGTTGTTATTATCCTAGTTCTAACAATATCGTTAAAGAGTAAAAAATATTTTTAGAATTATAGTGTACCCTTGTATTTATGGAGGTTATGCAGGTCCTACTTAGTAATAATATTGGCCGAAAAACAGTTTTATACACAATATTTCATAATAAGCACTTTAAATACTCTGCTAAAGTATATCAGAATATTTTTTTTTCATTTACAACATAATCCAATTTTCTAAAGATTATATTATATATTATTATAAAACTTTCAGTAATACATTGTAGCTTATAATATCGTCTATAAATTAGAAAAAACGATGTAATCGGTTACAAATTGTCGTGTAGACAAATTTTTGGAAAAAAAAGGCGTTTTTTGCTCATTGTACGCCTGCAGTCTCCGGTGACTCTCCAACCTCCTTGGGCCTTTTCGATTGGGTGCAGCAGGCTTGCCCATCGACTGGATCAAGAACGTACAGTGCCCTAGTCCAAGAGACGCTTGACTTTCTCCTTGGCAGCAAGAAGACGAGGCACTACTAAACGTCGAGGATATTTGAAGACTGGGGGGCCGTTAGTGTGGATGATGCTCATGATCGTAAGCATGCAGGGTATCTGTGAAAGAAGAAGGTCAAGCCACCTGATGTTCAGAATTTCCACTAATACCTTGTTCGTAGCGTAGCCCTATATTTCGCATAGGAAGTGAGTCGGTTATAAGTCAGCTAGCTGAAGACTACTGAAATGCTTTTGTAGCAAGGTGTCATAGAAATAGGCAAAGCGAGCTTGGATAACCAACTTTAAATACATGTACATCTTCTCAGTCAGTAGGTTTGTGAGCACGTCGCAAGCACGACGCGTCGCTTGGTTTGGAAACGGCTTGGCCTTCTAAAGCCGTGAAATTAGCAAGGTACTTGGGCCAATCAGCCACTATGTCGTGGATTTTAAAGATTGCCTTGACCTGTACAAAATACGTGGCTGGAGACTTCAGCCAGAAACGAGGCAGTTGAAGCATGGTGGCAGCCATGATCGCCGCTTGTGCCGGATTCTGTTGGGAGGACTGTCCGCTCGCTGGCTGATGCTAATGAACGATGCCAGAGGCGATCTCCTAATGTGCTGTCATCGTTTGGTTGACTGGGAATGCTCCTGGCCCAAGCCTCGTGTGGGTGCCTGCTAGGTGGCTGGCGTTGTCGTTGTCTTGTTGGTTGTTCCGTCCTGTCTCTGGTGCTGCACGGCTATCAGAGCCCGCGACAGCTATTTCTCATTCATTTACTACTCTCGGCAATAATGGCACTCTCTCCATGTAGTGAAAACTCGGAGACCTCTAGGATCGGAAAAGCTGAGCTATTTACTCCTGCAAAGTGTGTGTCGTTCATGACGTGGCAGCATGCAGGACATGTCAGGATAAAGGAACGGCGTGCGGGTAGCCGTCCATTCGGGCTCAAATGTACATCAGGCCTGATGCATGTACTTTAACTTAAAGTAGAAAGCACGATTATGAGGCTGGGCCAGCTATGGTTCGTGCTTTAGCAACAGATTTCACTTGCAAAAAAATTGTTGTGTTTTTTTCTGCACTGTATCGTATTGTACGGCTCTGCACCCACGCAGGCATGGAAGGGAGAAAGAAAGAGGGAGCAAATAGAAAAAAATGTTAGCTTATTTTTCGGCCTCACTGCCCACGTAAGCGAGGATAAATGGGGGACAAGATAGCCTGGAACGTCGCGCTCCTACATATTGTCAGTGGCGTACAAATAGAAAGTCTTGTTCTAAGAAAAAGTGTTGTTTTTTTGAGGACACGCACGTTGCACCTGTTGTGACCACGGCAAGAGTCTAATATGGCAGCGCTGGATCGAGTGCAGGCTTTGAAACCGCACGAAAGCTGATGCTGCACGTTGATGACTTGATCAGAACCACAACAATGATGCAACGTGATGTAAGTCACTTGAAAAAGAGGAAGAGAGAGAAAAAGAAAGCCGTGCGTTCCAGGCTAAAGCTACGGCAAAAAATTGTTTGTCATGCTTAGTGAGCTTCAAGGGAGTGAGCGGCAGAATGCAGGACAGTAGCTGATTGATTGCCAGAATCCCATAAGATTAACACAGGGCTATATATGCCATTTGTTGCAAAGTATAGATATAGCTATATAAGCCTAACAGATTTTTCAACAAATGGTGGCGGTTCTGCCGCTCACTCCCTTGAAGCTCACTAGTCATGCTCTCTTACTTACTGTGCACTTTTCGTGACACTAACACTGCACTGCTTACTTATGTATCTTGGCACGATCGCTACTTTGGGAATTGTCGTGGGTCAAGCCGATTTGCGGTGGTCAAGGATGCCAGAGATAAAGTTCCAGGACAAGGAATGAGAAGGTGACAGGTACAAAACACTTATTTCTTGATAACAAACTTAGGTTAGTTTGTTTCGGTTCGATCGCTGACTAGGCTACTGCTGTCCTCGTCACACCCTTTGCTAGGGGTTGCGAAAGTGTCGTAGTATAGCCAGTGCTTGACATATAAAGGTGGGCACTGCAGATTAATACTCTGGCGCAAGTTACCACAATAACAGAGCACAGATGCAAGTTAATCGAGGCAAGTGAATAGTGGAAGGACGAAAAATACATTGCGATGAGTTACATTACGGAAATCAAAGTGCATGCTACGTGTCAAGGGACGTACAATTCCAAGAGCAGCCTTTAAGCGGTAGTAATAGCTAAAGCGAGGAAAATATCAGCTTTAAGGAGCGTAAGTACAGTTCTAGTACATTTTTGTCTACACTGTTAATATACGAGAACTACGTCCAAGGATCGTTTTAAAGAAAATAAGCTCGACACTTAATTATTAGTAGTAAGATTTCATAATAAGAAAATTGTCGTACACAAAATAATGGAGCGACACAGTCAAGCTGGCTGCTTTCATGTATATGCGACCGTATGCTTCAACGGACAGACGAGATCTTACTTGCATTTAGTCAAAGTCCGCCGAGCGTCTATACAAACCATCACGCTCGAAGTTACCTTAAGATGGCACCGCTGGTCCATTTATTTTACATTGATACAATGTAATTCAGTGTAATCGCAATCAATGTTCAATACGCCTTCTTAAATGTATACTGGCTTTATTTATATCAATTTCTTTAATTCATCATTCGACAAGAGCGTCTTCCGGTTAGCAGGAGGCTGTGTGTCCAAACCATTCTCGGAAAAAATTGTTTCTTTTCTTGCGAACTAGTGTTTCTATTATGAAAAGATTTTTAATCATTATTACAAATTGTATTGATTATTATGTATTATCAAATATAAGTACGGATCTTTGGTGTTGAAAGAAGCCAGCATGCTTTCACCTAGAAAATTAGTGTCTATAAGATAATGTAAATCATTCATTGTTCGTGAACCTATAAAATTCCTTTACTTGTATTGAATTTTTTGACAAGTATTTGAGTTATTTTTGTATAACGAGTCTAGCTGAATAAGGAGTGTAAAACTGCCCGACCTTAAAAAAATTATTAAAAATTCGTGTATGTTGTGTACTGAGAAAAACGAATTCTTGAAAATTTTTACAGACTTTAATCAACTCGCTGTATGCCTTAAATGATAAATTTCGGTTATTTGAATGGATATGCATTATTTCTCAACAGATCCTGAAAATTCTTAGTAGAGGTTTAATATCAAGTAGTTTACATTAACAGAAATTTAAAAAATGTCGAGTGTTAAATTTGAATTCAGTAAACGTTCAAAATTCTCAAAATTGCGCATTCTAAAGAGTTTCACCAGTAGAGACTCAAAGAAAATCTGTAGATTAATTTATATGTGATTTCACTGCTTTTAATTTTTTCAGATCTTTTAAGACTTAGAAACCTGTATCAAAAAAATTAAAACCGTTTTTTACGCATTTTTTCGACATAATGGCTTCAATATGCCTCAAAAAAACGATAGAAATATTCGTTGGATTATTGATTGGCCTTTCGCTCAAAGAATACTTTGTTAAGATGTTTATTTTAAAAAGTGTATAAAATGTTAATAACATCCATAAGGTTCAAAACAATGTTGACAAACAATCACAAACATAATTGAGTGGACGTTAAAGGTCAGCAAATGTACGTATATTACAAGCACTATTTATGACGTGTATGAAATTAAATGTTTTGATATTATAATATTTAAACTTTATGTTTTTCGTTTTTTAACTACGCTCTGTCACCTAAATTTTTAGTACACTGTAACGGGTGCTTATTGCCGGGCCTTTGTCCCTGCTGACCTATGCGTACGAAAAAGGCTGAAGAGAAAAAAGTATACCACGATAGGGCGTAGCCTTCCAGATATGAGTGCAAAAGAAAGAGAAAGAGAGAATTACTTATGACGTTGGCACTCGTAATCAATAAATATTAATATATCGTAAAGGTCGGTTTTTGTGCTTACGCTGTAACGCTCAAAAGTTCGTTTTGTTCCAACTTTTTAGCGTGAATGCTGGAAAAAAACGCGCGATGCGTTGGAGATAGAACTACGTAATGAGAGGTACAGTAGATTAAAATGAGCATGAACGGAAGCCATAAGAACAAAACATGCATAGCAGGTAAACTACAACACAAGAGTGAAGAAGACCTTCAGCGTTTTAGCGTTCTATCGTAAGCATGAAAAGGTACCTTAAGAAAAGTATCCTCTAACGTTTAAACGACTTCTCATTGCAGAAATTTTCCACGCATTGATTTTTATAAGCGGATCAATAATTTCCGAGATATTTGTAAAATAAAATGTCCAAAGTTAGAGCAGCGCTAAAATATACAAACCTTTGTTTTAAGTGCTGAACTGTGTTAAAATCTGATTCTCTACACGATTACACTCTTCTTTAATTGCGGATTACAGGAAAGCATAAGCTTACCTAATGAAATATAATACTGTTTGTAAATATTAAGGTTATTGAGGTTAATTTTAAAAAGAATATAATGCAACTAATGGCACGAAAATCATTAAAAGAAAATGACTTCAGAAAAAGTTTAATAGATAATTCCTTTTTCAGAAGCACATTCCAAGTATTATTTTATAGTACACGTGCTTGGAATATGCCTTAATACGCACACATTCTATGTCGGTAAAGTAAAGAAATGTGTACGGAGTGTGACAAAGTCAGCTAGCGTGAGACAAAGTCAGCTGGAATGCGGCAAAGTATAGGCTGATTTATGTACTTGGCTGCACTACACGGAGAAAAATTTTGAGTTAAAATAGTACACGTACTTGGGATAGAAGAGTTCATGCAGGTATAAAGCTTATACAGTTCAAGTAACTGGGCGCCATCTAGCTCAAAACGTTGTGCTGATGCACATCAAACAGCGTTGAACTGCATAAGTCCGGAGAGGGGGGA
>JAPYYV010011265.1:0-10872 GCA_030522625.1 Copidosoma aretas | reverse complement strand
GGGGGGGGGGGGGGGGGGGGGGGGGGGGGGGGGAGTGGGGGGGGGGGGGGGGGGGGGGGGGGGGGGGGGGGGGTTAACCTAATTTTTAAGGGGTCGAATTTCACGGTAAAAAGAAACGAAATTGATCTTATTTAGGGAGGCAGCTAAGGGGCAGCAGGGGGGGGGGTGGGGGGCAGCTAGTACTCGCCCTGAGACCATACAACTATATAATGTATAAAGGTATGTGTATATATATATATGGGGCATTCCACCATAAGCAGGACAAAAACAGCTTTGCAAATCAATAGTACTTCATGAGAAAACGATACTGTAATTTTTTCAGAATTTAACTCTAACGTCTTGGGTGTCAGTGACATTCACAATTTCAATACATTTTCTAGCACCGTAAACTTGTTAATTTCGTAGAACAATTAACACAGTTCAAAAAAAAAACTTCAGCTTGTCAGAATCTCTTGCGTAGAAAAACATAAAAATATTCATAAAATTTTTGAGCATAGTTTTCCTTCCTATTCTGAGTGTATAAGTTTGAGACCAAATTTTCGGAATACATAATATATTATTTTTCAATTTTTTTTTTTTTTTTGGAAAATCACGTTGAAATATTGAATTTTGAATAATTTTTGTCTTATGATGGAAGTCGAATCGATGTAGGCGCTAGAGGGTGCTTAAGGTGAAAATACACAATCTTTACGTTCCATCGTGTTCCGCAAAAGAAGCAAATAAGTGTGGAAAGCTTTTTTTCATTAAGGTTGCTGATTACAAATGTAGTGTCAAATTAACAAAACATGTGATGTAAGATCCAATAAGGTGGCCGAAAAATTTATAAATTATAGTATTTTGCCAAGTAAAAAATATAATCGTAATGTAAATTAATTGTAAAATTAATTAAATATAAAATTTTGACTGATAAATAGCTGAAATAGAAAATATTAAGATCATGTTGCTATTCAAGAACGTTCATTTCCTATTCACCTATGTTTTGACTCACCCTTCTGAAAATCTGTGATAAAAAGTATTTGCTACTTCTATTATAACCTCGAAAAATGGTGTCATGGCTTTATTTATAATTTTTAATGTTTATATTATAATAAAAGATTCTAGAAGCATAATTTTACGCCGATGTTAATTCTCCAAGCATGCTTAACTATTTTAAAAATTTTTTTCTTTAATATTCATAGCGGTTTCGTACCTATATAGAATAACCTGCAGTTACCCCTGAAGGATTCAGTGCAGCTTGTCTTGCATCAAACTTCAGAACTCTATTTTTATTTTTCTAAAGCATTCTAATATTTATATTTGTAGATAATAATAATAGCTGATACATAAAAAAACAGATTCCAATTCCAGAGCCAAAAATGCGTCGCTACTTCTTATTTATTATTTTTATCAGTCCCACAATTCTTATGAGGCTCTTTTTTTAATCCGCAGAGTAAATGTATAAATGCTATCAAAATGTTTAAACAAAAGTTTGCAGACAATTACATACCTGCAAAAAACAGTAGCAATAAGTATGCAGGTATTCTGCATAGTATCCACTGGAATATCTGCAAATTTTCTCGGTTAGAGTATAGCTTGTATAAAAATAAATTAATATTATATTGTTTCATTAACTGATACATGCATTACTGTATGCTCATATTTTGTTTCCGTTAACGGAGCCGAGACATTATATTTTTACGTATCCTGCTTCACGTTTATAGTACGGTGTTATCACTCTTATATGTTTTTTTTCTACTTTGATTTTCTGTAATTGTCGATGAATTTTGTACTTTGATTTTATTAAAATGATGATAAAATAAGTAAACTGAAGTTTTTTATATAGCATGTACTTCGTTATATTATTTCAGATATTAATATTTCTTTCCCATTTCCAAAATCATGAAACATTACTATATTCTGTGTAATTTAAATGATGATTTGAAAAAGATAAAAGGATCAGAGTTATCTAGTGCACAGTTCAAAGGGGCCCTACTCATACTAACGCTAAAGCGAGCGAAAATTCGTATACTTCTAACTTATCAGTGTGAATGATGGTAAATCTTTATCAAATAGTAAAGTATATCGATACTTGACAAAAGTTTAAGCGCTAGAGAAACTTAGCGTAAGCATAAAAAGTGACCTTTTTATTCTCTCTCTTCTCCTTATAAAGACTTTAAACATTGTAATTTATTTACAGGGTTTTAATCATATGCATCATAAATGTGTACAATACAAAAATATTTCTAATATGTCACTGAAAATGAGAACTACGTGTTTAAAGTGAAAAAAAAATACGATTTCTTTTCAAATAAAATGGAAAAAAAAATACTTGAAGAAAGGACCCCAATATTTTTTTTTTTTTACATTCGTAAATTTCAAAAATGGAGGATGTCATAACGGTTCCACTATTCTGTATTAACCTAGTTTTGCACTAACACAATTAACAATTCTGAAAAAATTACAGTATGGTTTTTTCATAAAGTACTATTAATTTCCAAATTTTTTTTTGTTTGCTTCAAGTGGGATGCCCGACATCTCTATGTTCTAGTAAGACTTTGCCCCCTTGCGATCTTCGCACGTTAACCCGCCATGCCTTGATGACAACTTTTATTGATATCCTACACTTTTTATAAAAGCTTTTGAAGCAGTACCTATCTTGGATGTAAGCTTATTCGTAATAAAATAATTATAGAACTCTCATTTTAAAATATTAAAAAAGCAACTAATGCATTATAAAATTTTTAGGGATATCATCATTTCTGTGGTTAATAAAACACGATTTCTCAAGATATTTCCTCCACTCTACTGAATTTGTAACATAAGTAGAGTCCTCTTTCGATATGACACAATAATAATCAGACATTATATAACAAATCAGGCATATTGTTTAGAGTTAAATATAAACTACACGTCTGAGACACCATTATCCCTTCGGCACGGGCACGCTATCTGATGTTCAAGCTTTTTTGAGAGACAGCGTTGTCGGACGAATAACCGCAAATTTTTACTGGATTTTATTTAAAAATTAATCATCAGAAATTTCTTTATTACTTTACACAGCCATTGGAAATAGAAGGGTATCATGACCAAATAGAAAATTCTTCCATTGAATGATAAACTCTAAAAATGAAGATAAATGTACTGCTTTTTTGCTAGTCATCAGATATTTAAAAACAGACAATTACATTTTGTTATGTTTGTGTGTTGATAGCTTATAAATTGTAAATAGTCTATTATATCTCTTCAGTATAATAAAATTATATCTATTACTTTACTGCAGGGAATCATCTTCTATATGTAAGCTGCACTTAAATCAAGCTTACTATCTTCTTTGATGATTATACTATTTATTTACCTCGATTGAATTAACTAAAAACCTTAATGTTGTCACGGTAAGATACCGTGAAATTTCCTCGGCATCGATCGCCGATGTACGGAAGAGAGAGGGAAGAAATAGACGAAAAAGGGAAAATCGGGAGTTGCGGGAAAAGGGGTCGAGGGTCAGTCTAGCTTGGGCCTGTGAGGTGCGTAAGGAGTTTCTCTGTGCTAGTTTTACCTGCTGTAAAAGCAGAAAGGATGAGTTACATAAGAAAGAGAACAGGCCCGTCTCCAGGAGCCGGGAAAACCAGGACAGAAGCCGACAACTAGCCAAGGGGGCTAGTGTAAAGGTTGTCGACGAGCCGAGGCGAGTTCTAACCGTTGGCCGAGAGGGCTAGCGCAAAAGCCAACCTCTAGCCAAAAAGCTAAGGTCGTCTTTAAGCCAGAGTAAAAGCCAACTGCTGGACGATAGGGCTAGTACAAAATCCGACAACTAGCTATGAGGGCTAAAGCAAGGTTGTCAACGTGCCAAGGCCAGTACTTGAGAAATCCCAGAGCACTACGGGTCAAAACAACGCCAGTAGGGACGCCTACATTGGTTTCTAGTCGCGCCAAAGCTCTTAAGTGTGAGTACCTTCACACAAGTATATATTTTGCAAACGGCAGCAGCACTTTGCGTAGTAAATCGCGTGTGTCTGCCCGTGCCGCGACCTTGCACCACGATCACGTTGAGCTCACGCGCTCGACGCACACCCGTGCACCCGCGATTATTTAATAGCCTTGTATTTTTCTCAATAAAAAATATATGTTTTTTTCATTAAATAATACCCGCGAGGGTTCTTTCTATAACGTGTGCCCTGATCCCCCCCGATAAAGCGTCATATCATCGCGAGAAGCGATAACGAGCCACGATACCTGGCTGCAGCGGGTCTCGGCAGACAAGGCCCACACTCTGAATTCCCGAGTGTCGCTAAGGGTATCTGAGACACCCTTGCTCAGTTGGAGAATATTTTCCGTCTCGGCTGCACACCATAACAATTGTATACCTTATTGTGTAAACGCCCGAGAGAGTTACAAGCGGAAGCTGTTACTTATACACGTTATACATACAGAAAACCTACAGGCAAAGTCAAACCAAAAATTGATAGTCTAAGACTGGCAATTTAACGCTGTCATCTTTGAAGCCTTGCAGTTACAGCAATAGATACTTTTGGGTGCTGCGCACTACAAAACTTGCGTTGTGGTGATCTAAGATGGAGCATACCTGATGGTAAACACACACAGAGTTTCTGCATTAACAGATATTATGGTATGTGCGTGCCTAATATTTTTAAGTGTAAGTATGCATGTATGAATGTCTGTTCAAACATAGGTATGTACGCATGTAAAAATACTTTTGATTAACCACGATGTATGTATGCATGTAAATTCGTATGCATGTATATCTGTATGTATGTGCGTCTGTATAGATGTATCAACATGTCCTTGTATATGTGTATGCATATGTGTATGCATGTTAATGTATGTATTTATCCATTTATAAACGAAGAAATGTATGTGTATTTCTATGTATGTATCTACAAAATTGGATATTTTTGATTGCCTTTGTATAATTTCACGAATGTTTATATGTATAAGGAAATAGCAGCATGTATCTTAAAATGCATGTATGAATTGATGCAATATTTTTCAAATAAATTAAAAGACAGTTCTGTTAAATGTTTGTTTCTTGCTTTCTTATAGAGGAAGGCTTGTATCTGTCAAAAATAATGTTTTCATAAAAATATATTAACATTTTTTTATTGTGTTTGGAATCAAAGAACTTAAATCACTTTAATTTTCGTGTGTGTGTGTGTGTGTGTGTGTGTGTGTGTGTGTGTGCATGCGCGCGAGCGTGTAATTAGGCATATCTCAGAAACCCTTCGACCGATATTAATGATCTAGGTCTAAAAATATTCAGTTTTATACCCTTATAGGAGCTCAGAAAAAAATTCAAGTTTTATACCTTATTATGGTTTTATAACCATGTTTGTTCTCTAAAGAGCGGTTTTTTGCTATTTTTACGGCGAAAACATTTTAATTTGATTTCGTAATCACCTACATCCCATAGATATGTAAAATATGTTCACATTTTGATTCATCTTTTCACACTATTTTATTTGCTCTGATCAAAGAAATATTAAAATTTTTTTGAACAATCAGTTGCATCTTAGATAACTCGGTAGTAATTTCAAAAATCTTGGGCTTAATAAAGTTGTTTTTATGTTTCTATATCAATTTAGTAAAATAATTTAAGATTCATACCTTATTAAGGTTGTTACAACGATGTCTGAAATTCACAAAACCGTGATTTGGTATTTATGAGATAAAAAAATTTAATCCCATTCTTCAAATAAATGTAATTAAATGGCTTTATTCCCCATATTTGACGTTTTTTTTACGTAATTTTGTTGCTTTTTTTAAAGAAATACTAAGATTTTGGTGAAAAATTAGTCATAACCTGGGAATTAATCGGCAGATTTTCATCATTCTGGAATAAGACTGTATATTTTTTTATTCTCATTGCGATTAAATATTGATTTCATACAGTTATGAACCTGTCTAAGGTTTCCAGAACGATTTTTTTTATCCAAAAAACCCGGCTTGGATATTATTGGATTACAAATTATGATTTTATCTAACAATTAATTTTATCCTGTAAACCATAGAAACAAATTCATTAACCATAGTTCATCATTATAACACACTATTATCTTGTATTTTTGATATCTTGAAACAAAAATTATTTTCTTAAATCATAATTATATTCTTAACTATTATTGAATAATATATTTGCTATATGTTTGTTATATTACGTATTTGTATTTTAAAAATATTATTAGATGGTTGGTTGAATTATTTTTGAAATATAATCATTCAAACGAGTTTATTGTACTATTAGGGTAGAGTCACAGTCTTGTTTTCAAAATATTGGTACTTCTAAGGGCATAAAAAAGTGTTCCATAACATTTGAATTGTCCTGATGAGTTATAAAATTTTTTCCCTAAACAGAAGCAGAAAAATATTTTGTGAGGAAAATTTTTGCTTATTCATTGGCAGTGGTTTTTAATTATTTATTTGCATTTTTTTTATGGACTTAAATTACTAGACACAAATAATCATGTGTATTAATACACACATTAAAAGCAAACTGCAGAATCATACTTATTTAAAACCTATGACAAAAGTATTTGTCACTTCCATTATAACCTCGAAAAATGTTGACTTGGCTTTATTTATAATATTTAAAGTTTATATTATCATAAATCATTTTGAAAGCATAATTTTAAGTCGGTGCTAATTCTTTTAGCATGCTTAACTGTTTTTATATTGTTTCCTTAATATTTATAGCGATTTCGTACCTATTTAGAAAAATCTGCAACTACCCCTGAAGGATTCGCTGCAGCTTGTCTTGCATAAAACTTCAGAACTCAATTTTAATTTCTCTGCAGCATTCTAATACTATTGTTTGTAAATAATAATTATAATAGTTGATGCATATAGGATACCAGATTCCAAATCCAGAGCCAAAAAAGCATCGTTGCTTCTTATTTTTTATTTTTATCAGTCAAAAAATTCTTGTTGGTTTTTTTTTTAATCCGCAAAGAACATTTATAAATGCTATCAAAATGTTTGAACACAAGATTGCAGACAATTATTTACCTGCAGAAAACAGTAGCAATAAGTATGCAGGTATCTTGCATAGTATCCCCTGTATTATCTGAAAATTTTCTGGGTTAGAGTATAGCTTGCATAAAAACTAATTTGGATTACATTGTTTCATTACCTGATACCTGCATTACTGTGTGCCTATATTTTTTTATCGTTAACGGAGCCAAAGCAATATATTTTTACATATCTTGCTTCACGTTTATAGTACGGTGTTATCACTCTTAGATGTTTTTTTTCAACTTTGATTTTCTATAATTGTCGATTAATTTCGTACTTTAATTTTATTTAGATGGAGTTAAAATAACTAAACTAAAGTTATTTATATAGCATGGAGTTCGTTATATTATTTCAGATATTAATAATTCTTTCTCATTTCCAAAATCATGGAACATTATTATATTCTGTGTAATTTAAATGATGATTTGAAAAAAAATAAAGGGATTAGAGTTATCTAGTGCACAGTTCAAAGGGGCCCTTTTTATACTAACACTAAAACGATCGTAAATTCGCATACTTCCAACTTTTAAGTGTGAATGATGGAAATCTCTTCATCAAATAAGAAAGTATATCGATACTTTACAAGAGTTTGAGTGCTAGAGCAACTTAGCGTGAGAATAAAAAGAGACCTTTTTATTCGCTCTCTTCTCCTTAAAAAGATTTTCAAATATTGTAATTTATTGACAGGGTTCTAATAATTTGCATTATAAATGTGTACAATATAAAAATATTACTTATAAGTTACTAAAAATGAGAACTACATGATTAAAGTGAATAAAAGATACGATTCCTATCAAATAAAATGGAGAAAAAATACTTGAAAAAAGAACCTCAATATGTTTTTTCTTCTTACATTCGTAAATTCCAAAAATGAAAGATGCCATAACGGTTCCACTATTTTGTATTAACCTGATTTTGCAATAACCCAATCAACAATTCTGAAAAAATTACAGTATGGTTTTTTCATGAAGTACTATTGATTTCAAAACTTTTTTTGTTTTGCTTCAAGTGAAATGCCCGATATCTCTATGTTCTAGTAAGACTTTGCCCCCTTGCGGGCTTCGCACACTAATCCGCCATGCCTTGATGACAACTATTATTCAAATTCGACATTTTCCATAAAAGCTTTTAAAGCAGCACCTATCATAATCTGAGCCTATTAGTAATTAAATAAATACAGAACTTTCATTTTAAAACATTAAAAGAGCAACAAATGCATTATAAAATGTTTAGGAATATCGCCATTTATGTGCTTCATAAAACACGATTTTTCAAGATATTTCCTCCACTTTACTGAATTTGTAACATGAGTAAAGTCCTCTTTTGATATGACACGATAATAATCAGATATAGCATAACAAAATAAGTATATTTTTTGGAGTTAAATATAAATTACACGTCGAAAACACCATCATCCCTTTGGCACGGGCAAGCCGTCTGATGGTCAAGCTTTTTTGAGAGACAGCGGCGTCGGCCGAAACCCCGCAAATTTTTAACTTCATTTAATTTAAAAATTAAATATCAGGTATTTCTTTATTACTTTACACAGCTATTGGGAAAAAAAGGTATTCAAATCATTAATAAACAAATGAAACATTGTTCTACTCGATAGATAAACTCTACAAGTATAGATAAATCTACTGCTTTTTTGCTAGTAATCAGATATTTAAGAAAAGACAATTACATTTTGTTGTGTATGTGTGTTGATAGCTTATAAATAGTGAATTGTCTATTATATTTCCACAGTATAATGAAATTATATCTATTACTTTCCTGCAGGGAATCATCATCTATCTGTAAGCTGCACTTAACCTTAATATACACTTATTGTCATAATGCAACTGCAGCGAATACCATATAAAATTTTTCAAATCAATATACAGTAAAATAATTCAAGCTTACTATCTTTTTTGATGATTATACTATTTATATACTTCGATTCAATTAACTAAGAACCTTAACGTTGTCACGGTGAGATACCGTAAGCGTTCCTTGGCGTCAATAGCCGATGTACGGGAGAGAGAGAGAGGGGAGAAATAGACAAAAAAAGGAAAATCAAGAGTTACAGGGCAAGTGGTCGAGGGTCAGTTAGCTTGGGCCTGCAAGGTGCGTAAGGAGGTATCCAGGCGATTTTTTCCTTTCGTAAGAGCAGGGAAGGATCAGTTACTTGTAAAGGAGAACGGGCCGGTCTCCAGGAGCTGAAAAAACCAGGACGGAAGCCGACAACTAGCCGAGAGGGCTAGTGTAAAGGTCGTCGAGGAGCCAAGGCAAGTTATACTCGCTAGCCGAGATAGCTAGTGCAAAAGGCAACCTCTAGCCAAGAAGCTAGGGTCGTATTTTAGCCAGGGTAAATGCCAACTACTAGACAAGAAGGCTAGTACAAAAGCCGACAACTAGCTATCAGGGCTAGAGCAAGGTTATCAACGAGCCAAGGCCAGTACTTGAGAAAACCCAGAGCACTACGGGCCAAAACAACACCAGTTGAGACGCCTACTGGAGTATCTAGTCACACCGAAGCTCTTAAGCGTGGGCACCTTCGCCCAAGTATATATTTTGTAAAGGGCAGCAACTGTTTGCGTAGTAAATCGCGTGTGTCTGCCCGTGACGCGACCTTGCACCACGATCACGTTGAGCTCGCGCGCTCGACGCACACCCGTGCACCCGCGAGTATTTAATAGCCTTGTATTTTTCTTAATATAAAATATATGTTCTTCTCATTAAATAATACCCGCAAGTGTTCTTTTACTAACGTGTGCCCTGATCTCCCCCGATGTAAGGCGTCATATTATTGCGAGAAGCGACAACGAGCCACAATACCTGGCTGCAGCGGCTCTCAGCGGACGAGGCCAACACTCTAAATTCCTGAGTTTCGCCGAAGGTAATTGGGCAACCCTTGCCCAGTTGGAAAATATTTTTCGCCTTGATTGCACCCCGTAACAATTGTATACCTTATTGTGTAAACGCCCGTGAGAGTTACAAGCGAAAGCTGTTACTTATACACGTTATACATACAGAAAACCTACAGGCAAAGTCAAACCAAAAATTGATAGTCCAAGACTGGCAATTTAACGCTGGCATCTTTGAAGCCTTGCAATTACAGCAATAAATACTTTTGGGTGCTGCGCACTACAAAACTTGCGTTGTGGTGATCTAAGATAGAGCATACACGATGGTAAACACATACAGAGTTTCTGCATCAACAGATATTATGGTATGTCCGTGCCTGATATCTTTTAAGTGTAAGTTTGTATGTATGAATATTTGTTCAAACATAGGTATATACGCATGTAAAAATACTTTTGTTTAACCACGATGTATGTATGCATGTAAAAACATATGCATGTATATCTGTATGTATGTGCATCTGTATAAATGTATCAATATGTCCTTGTATATGTGTATGCATATGTGTGTGCATGTTAATGTATATAGTTATCCATTTATAAACGAAGAAATTTATGTGTATTTATATGTATGTATCTACGAAATCGAGTATTTTTGTTTGCCTTTGTATGATTTCACGAATTTTCATATGTAAGGTAAAAGTACCAATTATGAAACAAATTTTCGCTCCTTTTTTTATAAATTCTGTAAAAAAATCAGGCATGACTTTATGCTAGAGATTTTGGTTTTCCTTGGTTCGCTGTAACTTTAATGAGTAATTCTTATTTTTTCATGAAATTTGTATGGATGAAAGATTGCTTTTCATAATAAAATTGATACAATTGATAAGTCTGCATTATGAAACAGCAGCAAAAGTCTTGTCCTAGTGTTTCATAATTCATGTCCCTATTATGAAACTTCGACCGTGAAGTAATTTTTTTGTAATAATTTGAAACTACTCGAATTGCTTGACAAAGATGGCAC